>WBNM01033622.1:209-27283 GCA_013399055.1 Ramphastos sulfuratus | reverse complement strand
GTTCAAGGCCAGGTAGAATGAGGCCTTGAGTGACCTGTGCTAGTGGGAGGTGTCCCTTGCCTATAGCAGGGGATTGGAACTAGATGATCTTTGAGATCCTTTCCAATCTTACCATTCTATGATTCCATGATTCTTGCTTGTTCAGCTTGATTTGTTTGAGAACACATTCATTGCAGTGAGGAGCATGTGTTAAGAATCATGGCTGGTTTCTGGCTGGTTTCTTAGCTCTGTATTGCCATGGGAAGCCTGAGCCTCTCATTTTTCTTTCCATTAATATTCCTTGGCTGCACCTATTGGTTCCCCTGCTTCAGAAGAAATGTCTAAGTCACTGAGCATTGCTGTGCTTAAGAGCACTGTGCTTTCATTGCATCATAGAATGTTTTGTGTTAGAGCAGACCTACAAAGGTCATCTAGTCCGACCCCACTGCAGTCAGCAGGGACATCTTCAACTAGATCAAGCTGCTCAGAGCCCTGTCCAAACCAACCTTGAATCTTTCGACCACCTCTGGGCAACCTGTGTGAGTTTCAGCATGCACTGGTGATTTGACTCCTCAAAGAGCATTCCTTTAGATGAAAAAAATGATGACTATTCTGAGGAGAAGCATTCACATTTTGCTGTGCCAAAGGAGGATTATGAGGGACTCAAAAGATGTAATGGTAAGAGCAGAACTTGAATGCCCTGCACTGATTCCTCGGAGATCCTAGAAAGGTTACTGGAAATCTACCTGGTGCCCAGGTGGCCAAGAAGGCCAATGGCATCCTGCCCTGCATCAGGAAGAGTGTGGCCAGCAGGAGCAGGGAGGTCATTCTCCCCCTGTACTCTGCACTGCTTAGGCCACACCTTGAGTACTGTGTCCAGTTCTGGGCCCTTCAATTTAAGAAGGACATTGAGGTGCTTGAACGTGTCCAGAGAAGGGCAACGAGGCTGGTGAGAGGCCTCGAGCACAAGCCCTATGAGGAGAGGCTGAGGGAGCTGGGATTGTTTAGCCTGGAGAAGAGGAGGCTCAGGGGAGACCTTCTTGCTGTCTACAACTACCTGAAGGGTGGTTGTGGCCAGCAGGAGGTTGCTTTCTTCTCTCAGGCAACCAGCACCAGAACAAGAGGACACAGTCTCAAGCTGTGCCAGGGGAAGTTTAGGCTGGAGGTGAGGAGAAAGTTCTTCACTGAGAGAGTCATTCCCCACTGGAATGGGCTGCCCAGGGAGGTGGTGGAGTCACCGTCCCTGGAGGTGTTCAAGGCAGGTTTGGACGTGGCACTTGGTGCCATGGTCTAGTCTTGAGGTCTGTGGTAATGGGTTGGACTTGATGATCTTTGAGGTCTCTTCCAATCTTGGTAATACTGTGATACTGTGAAATCTTCCTTCTGCTGCTGTTGTTGGTGAAGTAGGCAATCAGTGGGTAGTGAGACATGTGGAAGGAAAACAAGCTCAGGTGTGGATCCAGGGCAAAATGGAATAGCCAGGCCAGTGCAATCAGACCTTGCCCACAGTGCTGGCTCATGGCAGTCCCCAGCTTGGGTTAAGGCGGGAATGGTTCCGTTTGCAGAGCAGACTATGACGACTTGGGAAGCAACATGAGACAGCTTCATTTCTGCAGAGCAGTCTGATATATTCCACATGGTGCAGGAGCAGGTTTTGGTTGGTTTTTTTTTTGTTTTTTTTTTTTTTTCTGCTTCAGACTTCTTTATCTAGGCAGGTTTGGAATGAGAAACACTGAAAGCAGGGAAACAGAAGGAAAAGTCAGAAACCATCGTCTGGTTTCTAAAGAGGTTGCACACTATTTGGTTTGGCTTTCAGACGTGGCAATTTAGCAACAGGAAATGTCAGCTCATTAGAACCATCGCATGGCATCGTATGATGATAGCAGTCAGCGCTGCTGGCAGGGCCCCAGCCCTCACCCTCGCTGGGGAAACGGCAGGGTTTGATATGAATGTCTCGGTTTCATGTTTAAGACAGGACAGTTTAGTGGGCTAGTTGACTTGGCAGGCTGTTAACAGAATTAATTTGATTGCCTTGGCAGTGGTAGGAGGATGCATGAAGGAAACCTTCTGGCTCTGTTGCCAGCATTTAATACCAAACGATTATCATATACTATTGAACCGGTGCTGGATGAAGCATGTGTGGGGGCTTGCAACAACCTTACCAAAAATAGTAAGTGCCATTTGAAGTTGGCAAATATGTGTGCTGGAGAGAAAAACAAGCTTTTGGGGATGCAGCCAGTCAGAACGTCACCCCGCAGGCCTCTCACTTGTCATGTTCCCCCACCGTGCCGTTTTTCATCCGTGCTCCAGTTGTGAAAGTGCTGCTTTGTGTTATCTGCTGCTGAATTACACTACAAGCCATGGCTGTCTGCTGTTGGTGGAGACCCTTTCCAGCAGAGGATGGCTACCTGTGTTAGTGACAGCTGGATTTGCCTTTGGACAGCTTTGCAGTCTTGGCAAACCCAGCATGTTACTTTGCCTGGAAATGCACTGGGGGAGGTGTGGCAAACTCTGCGTTTTGCATATGGCAACCTCACATCTTTGTTTGGAATGGAAGGAAATTGCCACTTGGCAGGCAGCTCGTTTGTATAAATCCCTTTTCTTTAGATACTTAGTGTAGTGCACAGGGTGCTGAAGAAGAAGCTGTGTATGTAGGAGGGTTCAGCAGGTCCTTCAGAGCCAGCAGTCTTACTCCAAGTGAGTAATGGTAAAACAGGCCTGAGTGTCTTTCATCCAGAGGGCTGAAAGTGTTTAAAAGCATTCGGGAGAACCGTTTGCCTCTCCAAATGTAAAGCTGCAACTCAGCTTCCAGGATTAGGCCAATGTGGGCCTCACGTCCAAAACCAACACAAAATGGAATATCTATCTTGCAACTGGCACGAGACTCATGTCTGTGGAAGAGGTTTTCTGCTAGATTTGAGGTGAAGTGCAATAAAAGGCTCCTGATTTTGAGCGCTAAAATGGAGACGTTTCAGCAGCCCAGAAAGCTCCTTCCTCTTGCTCTCGCTCGCTCTCTGTCACGCACATGCACACCCTTTCCCTGCTCTGCCACGTTGTAAAAACCACCAGGGTTTGACAAAAGAAGAGGAATGTGTTCCTGAGAACCAGTCTGAACCACTGCAGTTATTTTCCTCTAGCAGTATGCAAGAAATTACTTTAGCAGCAGCAGCATTGTCATTATTGTCTTCAACTCTCTTTGCTCCTTATCATAATGAATTGGTAAATGCTGGGCTGAATAAGGTTCTGCTTTTTCCCTGGGCCATTCTGCAGCTCAACAGCTTTTACAACATCCCACTTCTTACCACTCTATGGCTTTTCAGTACCTGAAGAAATGAAAAGAAAATACAGAAGGGGAAGAGGACTGGGATGGGCACAAGTGTAGTAGATTTTCTGTTAGAGACAATGGCAAAAAGAGAGGAGAAAAGGAGGGGAAATATTTCTTTCTGAATGAATTAAAACTTGCTTTCTGAAAGAATATTTCTTTCTGAATGAATTAAAACTTTCTTTCTGCAAGAATATTTCTTTCTGGAAGAATGAAAACTTTCTTTCTGCAAGAATATTTCTTTCTGAATTAATTAAAACTTTCTTTCTGCAAGAATATTTCTTTCTGGAAGAAGGAAAACTTTCTTTCTGCAAGAATATTTCTTTCTGGAAGAAGGAAAACTTTCTTTCTGCAAGAATATTTCTTTCTGGAAGAAGGAAAACTTTCTTTCTGCAAGAATATTTCTTTCTGGAAGAAGGAAAACTTTCTTTCTGCAAGAATATTTCTTTCTGGAAGAAGGAAAACTTTCTTTTGCAAGAATGAAAACTGTCTTTCTGCAAGAATATTTTTCTGAAAGAATTTTTCTTTCTGAAAGAATTCCTTATATTTCTTTCTGACAGAATTAAAAATGAAGCAGAAAAGACTATGGTAAAGTCCATTTTTGCACTTAAAACAATAAAAGCATTGATCCCCTATAAAATCTACTAATAATTTTGTTAAAGGTGCATTAAACACAAAATTCTGGTAGTTAGATTTCGAAATTTGTGTTATCCATGAAAAGAAAACAAACAAACAGAGAAGAATTGAACTAGAATCATAAACAAGTATACAACCAGCTTTAAAATTCCTCTGCTGTCTCATTGCTGGTTGTTGGGAGGTTTTAAAAGTATGAGAATTCATTCTGCCACTTCTTAACTTTTATTATCCCCACCAAACCTCTAATATAGTCACATTTGTGTTGTGGTGTTATGTGTGTTTGCCTTTCTCCCAACAGACTGCAGCATGGCCACATGCAGGGGCATACCTCTGCACATACACAGGAGCATGGAAAGCTCAGGGATTACCAATGGAAAATATTACTTAGCTGGCATTTTAACAGCAGTTTCAGCAGAGCAAACAGATATTTTACACAGATAAGCTGGCTCTCCTGGGGTAACAGAGAAGACAGTTCTCCATCCAAGCGTCCGCAGGACCAATTTATGGCTGCTACAGCCCACTAACAGGTGGTTTGCCTGCATGAGATCATACAGCAGTGAGTATCCAAAAGTTTTCACTAAATCAAAGTGATCTGCTTTTATAATTCACTATGTGAGTGGAGCAGCAGTAGTGTGACCAGCTCTCCCCAGCGCTGCTCGNCCTTTCTCCCAACAGACTGCAGCATGGCCACATGCAGGGGCATACCTCTGCACATACACAGGAGCATGGAAAGCTCAGGGATTACCAATGGAAAATATTACTTAGCTGGCATTTTAACAGCAGTTTCAGCAGAGCAAACAGATATTTTACACAGATAAGCTGGCTCTCCTGGGGTAACAGAGAAGACAGTTCTCCATCCAAGCGTCCGCAGGACCAATTTATGGCTGCTACAGCCCACTAACAGGTGGTTTGCCTGCATGAGATCATACAGCAGTGAGTATCCAAAAGTTTTCACTAAATCAAAGTGATCTGCTTTTATAATTCACTATGTGAGTGGAGCAGCAGTAGTGTGACCAGCTCTCCCCAGCGCTGCTCGCCCACTTGTGCTCCTGCATGCTGTAAGGGTAAAAGGGAGGGGGAAATTAATGGAAGAGGAGTACCAGATAGAGTGGTTCTAGCTGGTGTGTGCCTTGCCAGCAATCCACAGCCACTTCAGCTTTGGCATCCTCTGTACCTTCAGATGAACAAGCTCCCCGTTGGTGGAAAAGGAATGAAAAGGCAAATCTGACCTCCCCACCAGAGGTTTATCATGCTGGTTACTATTGGCTCTGTGAGAGAATAGGACCATGACCTGATCTAACAGCTGTGGCCCTGAATGCCCGGGGAGAGAGAAGAAAGGAGGGATAACAACTCCAGCAGCTGGAGCAAAAATGGAGAAAGGGGGGCATGAAAGGGCTGCAAATCACTGCTGGCAGCTGCTCTAGGTGGCTGGACACAAATCCACCCCCTGCAAGGTCAAAAAAGCCACCAAAGCCTGTCCCAGAGCTCAGCTGGCAGGGGTGGCAGCTGCAGCTGGCACAGTCCTCATCCAGGTGGCTGGCACGGTCCTCATCCTAGTGGCTTTGGACAAGGTATCTTGGGGGGACACAAAGAAAGGATGGGAAACAAAAGGCCTGGTAGGAAATAGTGTGGACCTTGTGACAGAGAGGGAGAAGGACATGGTAAAACCTGAGAATCATCTGCTTTTTCTGCAGCTTAACAGGGACACAAGGAAGGTTGCTGACCACCAGTAACTACACTGAATGGTGTGCTTCCTTTGACTCTGCTTAAACAACTTTAAAGCTGATTTTAATACATATATATCTATATATATATATGCTGTGTATTAACAAACAGCTCTCTTGACCCCTGAAGAAATTTCACAGCTAGATATTTCCTTCTGAATAGCTTTGATAGTTGGAACTTGAGACTCTTAGAATGTACCTTAACCAAAAAATAATTAAAAAATGCCTGGGGTTCAGAGCACAATGAGCCTGCCAACAGTGACAATATTAACCACAGGCTGATGTTAAGATGACTTGGAACTAAGTTACAGTTTCAGAGCCTGCACCTGGCCTTGGTGATGCCTGCCCTTTTTGTTGTTGTTGTTGTTGTTGTTGTTTTTGTGGTTTTGCATTCATAGTTTGCTAGGTTTCTCCATGCCTGCTCTCTCACACTCACATGAAAACCCTACACAACCAGGGGCAGCTGGGTGACGAATGGATGATATAAAGCAAAAGGTGAACAGGGAGTGCCTCAGGAGATCAAGGAAGGGGGGAAAAAAACCCAACCTGGGGTGAGGGAAGAACTGTCTGAGTTGTAGTAATCAAAAAAAAAATGCAGTTAATGTCAAGGAGTAGAAATGTTCAGAAAACACGTGGGGTCTAGAGAAGGATCTAGAGAACAAGTCTTATGAGGAGCAGCTTTTCCTTTCTGAGGTTATTCCCAAGCACAAATAGAGGCTGGGTGATGAGTGGATACGAGCAGCATTGGGGGTGTTGGTGGATGAAAAATTAAATATAAATTGACAATGTGCACTTCCAACCTGAAAAGCCAGCTGCATCCTGGGCTGAATCATAAGAAGCATGACCAGTGGGATGAGGGAGGTGACTCTGCACCTTTGTTCTGCTCTGGTGAGACCTCATCTGCAGTGCTGAGGCCTCAGCACAGGAAAGACAGACCTCTTAAAGCGGGTCTGGAGAAGGGACATGAGAGTGATCAGGGGACTAAAGGGGCCATGAGGATGATCAAGAGGGAATGACCTCAAGCTGCAACTGAGTAGGTTTAGACTGGACATTAGGAAACATTTTTTACCCCAGCAAGGGTGGTCAGGCATTGGAATGAGCTGCCCAGGGAGGTGATGGAGTCACCAACCCTGAATGTGTTTAGAAGTCGTTTGGATGTGGTGCTTAGGGATGTGGTTTGAGGATGAACTTTGTAGACTAGGGATAATGGTTGGACTTGGTGATCCTGAGGGGCATTTCCAACCAGAATGTTTCTATGATTCTGTGTTCAGGGAACTAAAGCACCTTCACTGTGAGGACAGACTGGGAGAGTTGGGGTTGTTCAGCCTGCAGAAGAGAAGGCTCTGGGGAGACTTTAGTGCAACTTTTCAGTACCTCAGCGGGGCCCAAAAGAAAGATGGGTAGGGACTCTATCAGGGGTTGTAGTGACAGGATGAGGGATAATAGTTTCTAAGGGAAGAAAGAATATAATTAGATTAGATTAAATCTAATCTAGATTTAGATGAGGTGTCAGGAGGAAGTTCTGTGCAATGAGAATGGTGAGACACTAGCACAAGGTTCTCAGAAGGGCTGTGGGTTTCCCTTCCCTGGAAGCATTCAAAGGCTGGGTCAGAAAGGGCTTTGAGCTAACTGGTCTAGTGGAAGATGTGAGTGCCCATGGGAAGGGCATTGGAACTAGATGATCTCTAAGGTCCTATCCAACTCAAACCAGTTTTACAGTGATGCTGTGATTCTGCAACTCTCTTTTAAGCCTTCAACTTGCCTGTGAGTATGACGCAGCTGTGGTTTTTTTCCCCAGGAGGAAGGGGCCAGCTCTAAAGAGATTTGGAGGGGAGAAGGCTTCTTTTTTTTTTTAGTTTGTTTGTTTGTTGGGTTGTTTTTTTGGGGGGTTTGGATTTTGTTTTTTGGTTTTTGGGGTGGTTTGTTTTTTTTTTTTTTTTTTTTGAGAGAAATCACAGTATCACCAAGGTTGGAAGAGACCTCAAAGATCATCAAGTCCAACCCACTACCACAGACCTCAAGACTAGACCATGGCACCAAGTGCCACGTCCAAACCTGCCTTGAACACCTCCAGGGACGGTGACTCCACCACCTCCCTGGGCAGCCCATTCCAGTGGGGAATGACTCTCTCAGTGAAGAACTTTCTCCTCACCTCAAGCCTAAACTTCCCCTGGTGCAGCTTGAGACTGTGTCCTCTTGTTGTGGTGCTGGTTGCCTGAGAGAAGAAAGCAACCTCCTCCTGGCCAAACTGACAGGCCAACTCCTGGCCTTGTCCTCCTGACAAAAATACTTTTGTCCCAAAGAGCAATACTGTATTTTCCTAAGCTTGCCTTCCCTCCCACCTCTGAACGTAACATCAACTGAAAGGCCCACCCAGCAAAATCAAAAAGCACCACCAAGTCTGTCATGGGGCTTTGTGGGAGTGCTGCGGGGGCTGTTTCAGACCACCATGCTCCTTCCCGAGCCTGGCAATAGGCCTGGTGATGCAAAGTCTTTGCCATCCATAGGAGAGCCAATCCAGCCAGAAAAGCCTTCCTGGAGGCCATGGTAGAGTGAGGAGCCCCCGGAGGGACCTGGATTACCATCACTGGTCAGTATTTTCATGTTTTGTTGGCCACTTTTCAGCCGTGAGCATTTTAATGACAAATCTAAGCTGGTTTTAGGTACAGAACTCCCAAGTCAAATTTTTTTTTCCACACTGCATTTGTTTCAGAAAATAGGAAAATAAATCCTTTAGCCTCATCCGTTAAGGATTTTCTCCACAGATTGAAGCTCATATTGCAGACTCCCAAAGAAGTAGTGGGATAGAACCGATTATGTTCTGCCCACTGCCATTAAGACCTCTACCGTTTCCCAGCTGTTGCAGGCTAATGCTGCTGTAGTATTATGGTTTCACATTTGTGATTTTGCTAGGAAGCTTTCAAGCTGGTGGCTGTGTGAGAGTCACTCAGAGGCTCAGCAGTCAGACTGTCACTGGCTTTGGTCTCCATGACTGGACGAGCTGGCGATTCAGTACATCAACACAAGGAGTAAACCAGGTTTCCCCAATGTGCTGGTTTAAGGCTAATTGGAATATTTTAATAGAGAAAATTATATTATAGGCTGTGAAAAGGAAACAATGGTGATGTCTACTTCACTCATAGGCTTGCTGTGATGTTTAAGAAAGAACCCAAAACAAAAGATAAGACAGTCGGGCTTGTCGCGGGCTCTGGGGTACAGCATCTGGGGCTGTTAGCAACTTCTGGCTTCTCCTCTCTGACAAATTAATTTCACTAATCACTTTTCTTCTAACTCCTCCTCTGGCCGATCCTCAAAACCTTGGGGTAAGGTATAGGGGTGGGGAGAAGGTGGAAGGGTGGTTGGGAGCCCCTCCTGGGGTCTCTGATTTCTGGGAGGGGTGTTGTGTTTCTGTATTACCTTTACCTTGTATATTTCTGTAGATATTCCTGTATATAGTGTATATATCTGCTTGTATATTGTGCTAAGCTGTAAATAGAGCTTCAGTCCTTAACTTCCAGCTGGCTGTGTCTAGTCTAGGGGATTTTACAAAGTGGGAGGGGGTGGGGAACTCCCAAATCATCCCAGGATTATCTTTGGAAGAGAACACTCAGAGTCCAGAAAAGTGGGCTTTGCTATTGACTTTGCCAAGGAGTCATTCTGTAACCCAAGGCAAGATGCTTATCACCTGCTTGCTTGCACCCACCCCATACAAACTAAAGAAAAACCAAAGAAAACCAATATCCTTCCCCACCCTTTACTTTTGCCAGGTGTTTTAAAAGACTCAAGGTGAAAAAGTGCTTAAAAAACATTCAGGTGGAAAGTGGTAGGCAAGTGAAAACCGTCAAGGGTTGGAAAATGCCACTGTTGAGGTTGATTTACAGCAAGCTGTGAGAGGAGAGCTACAATTTGACACCACCGCTTCCAAGAGAGGGAAAGCAGCAGTGCTGGTGGAACTGAAAAGGGATTGGTTTTGTTTTGCTGGAACTGAAAAGGGATTGGTTTCATTTTGCTGGAACTGAAAAGGGATTGGGATTTATTTTGTTGGCACTGAAAAGGGATTGGGATTTATTTTGTTAATTGCAGTCCTTTTGAAAAATGATACTGGTCCTGCTAGCGGAGTGCTAATTAAAGTTGGGATGTGGTACACAGCACAATAAAGACTGCTGCTGAGGAATGTGAATGAAGAAGAAATTGTTCCTGAGGTGCTGATGGGTAAACAAGATCACCGTAGAGGCTGGCCACAGGTAAGGTTGACTTTTCTTTTTTTGCAAGCTGTTGCCTTGCTTTTTGCATCCATTAGTAGATGTTTTCCATGGTGGGAAGCTGAGGAAGAGAAAATTCCTTCCCTTTTAGCCACCACTGATGGACTTCAGTTCTTTAAGATGGGGAGGTGCTCAGATTAGCATCATTAAAAATTTGTTTTGTAATGATCATTGTCATTTTAAAAGCAAAATCAAGGCCCCATGTCTCACAGTGTAACCTTGTCTGATTGCACATGGTATTGTGGAACTTTGGCCTCATGCTGACAAACATCTTTTACACTCACTTTAGAACCCTCAGCGTCTTTAAATCTCCTCAGTTTTTCCTCTCCATCTTTTTTTTTTTTTTTTTTCAGGCAGAAATATACTTTGTGATATTTTCTTCAGGGAAAAAAAATAAAAGAGAAGTGTTTTTCTCTCTCCTCAATTATTTGTGGAAGTTTTCTTGATCTTTCACAGAAGCTTGTGGCTTTGCATTCAAGATGCACGTGGAGAAGCACTTTGCTGCTGTACACTGAGAGAACAGTTGGTGACACTGTGCCATACCCACCACAATTCTCTTCTGCATCCATTCTTGCCTTGCTGGCACTGGGGACCTCAGGAAAGCACTAAAGCAACAAATGAAATTGCAAAGAGTGTATAAGTTATCTTTATAACTACCTGAGTGTTTTCTTACAGCACTGCTCTGGAAGCCTTTTGGCCTAGGTAGCTGGAGAACTGTAATGGTCCTTTGCAGGACTGCTGCCCTTGCAGTGGGTCCCTGGGTGGCTTTGGATAAGACAAGAGCTGTCTCAGCATCAACTTCAGGACCCTACTAACCACTCTGGTATGTCTACTCAAACATATAAATACATTTGTGTTTATAAATACATAATCAGTATGTATATATTTAAGAAGTCATCCTGGAGTAATGTGCACCTGATGTTCCCAAAGTCTGTTGTATTTGGTAGGCCCATCTAGAGAACTGTGTGTAGTCCTCACAGATGGACTGGCAAGGGTGAAGCTGAGACAGAGACATGCAACTGACTGTGACTTCTTGCAGATAAGCTCAGCCATATCCTCCTGGGAAATTCAGGGCTCAGTGCTTTTCCCTTCTCTTTTGTGCCATATGTGAGGGATGAGCCCCAAGAATGTGTTTTTTTACTCATATTAGAAGAGCTGGCAGGCAGTCCTAGTGCAGGATGGGACTTTTCCACAGGTGGGTTTATTCAGATATTGAAAAGAAAATTCTCCAATAAACTGTGAGGAGGCTCCAATAAACTGTGAGGAGGTTTTTTCATAGACTGCACCTGAGCAGTACTGAGTATTTTATAAACCTTTCACATTTAAATGAGTTCTCACTCACCAGCCTGTAGTGAATAAGGTATTCACTACAGAAGAGAGGCAAATACAGATATGTGCAGCAAAGGAGGAATGTCCCCTCTGCTGGAAGAAAATAAGGGGAAAGATATCACAGAATGTCAGAGGCTGGAAGGGACCTCAAGAGCTCATCCAGTTCAACCCCCCTGCCAGAGCAAGATAAGCTATACCAGATCACACAGGAACACATCCAGGCAGGTTTTTAATATCTCCAGAGAGGGAGACTCCACAACCCCCCTGGGCAAAGAAATCCAAAGTTAGTAGTAAATTAATTGCATTTTTAATGAATTCCCTGCATATGGTGGTCTGTGAGTTCTCTGGGCACATATGCACAGCAGCATTGGTAGGACATCACCGTGACCATCAGGCTAAACATGGAAGATGGAAAAACAACCAAAATACTGAGGGACTAATGAAGCAGGGACTGCCAAGGAGGTAAATGATGATGACTATCTTTAATTATTTCTGCTCCTTACTATTTCTTACTCTAGATTGTTCATGTGGATGAGCCAGAGGCCTTAGCTACTAATCTCATTCTATAGTTGCATGTTTCATAGTAGTCTTGAGCCTGCGAGTGGTTCTTATGTTGTGTGGGAAAGGTTTGCACGGAGTGTCAGCGGCTGGAGGTGACCTCAAGAGCTCATCCAGTCCAACCCCCCTGCCACAGCAGGGTCACCTAGACCAGATCACACAGGAACACATCCAGGTGGGTTTTGAGTATCTCCAGAGAGGGAAACTCCACAACCCCCCTGGGCAGCCTGTTCCAGTCTTCTGTCACCCTCACAGGGAAAAACTTCCTCTTCATGTTTAAATGAAGCTTCCTCTGCCTCAGCTTCCACCCATTGCCCCTTGTCCTGTCATTGGGCATCACCCAGCAGAGCCTGGCTCCAGCCTCCTGGCCCTCAGCCATTACATATTGATAAACATGGATGAGGTTGGTATTGAAACAGCTCACAGTGCTTACACTCACCACTCAAAGTCAGAGGAAGAAGCTGAGGCTCAGAGAAAGGGCACCGAGTCCAGTCAAGGGTGTGTGTGGAGACAATGTTCAATTGCCAGCCAGTCCATGTGCTAGCAGCAGCCCTCCCTCGTATTGTGTGGTATCCAGTGGAGCACAGCTGGGTGAGGAACAGCTCAGTACCTCATCAAACAGCAATGCTCTTGCAGCTGGGCTTGTAGGGAGAGGCACAGCAGTTTCCATGCAGGTGGCTTACAGTCAGCAGCTGTCCTGGTGACACCCTGCCTCCCTGTGTGGAATGTCTGGCTGGGAGCGTGGAGCTGGAGCTCATCAGTCTGACACCCTTCAGGGCTTTCTGAATAGAGTACATAGAATGGTTTAGGTTGGAAGGGATCTCAAAGCACATTCAGTTCCAACCCCCTGCCACAGGCAGGGACAACTCCCACTAGGACAGGTCACTCAAGGCCTCATTCAACCTGGCCTTGAACATCCCCAGGGAGGTTGTGGAGCACAAAAGCACCGAATGTGATCAAAGATCACATTCGGTGCTTTTGTGCTCCACAACCTCCCTGGGCAACCTGTGCCAATGTCTCACCACCCTCACTGCAAACAACTTCCTCCTAACATCCAGTTTCAATCTCTCCTCTGCCAGTTTAAACCCATTACAAGACCTTGTCAACAGTCCCTCCCCAGCCCTCATGTAGCCCCCTTCAGATATTGGAAGGCTACTTCAAGATCTCCTTCAAGCCTTCTCTTCTCCAGGCTGCAGAGCCTCAACTCTCTCAGCCTGACCTCATAGCAGAGCTGCTGCAGACCTCTGAGCATCTTTGTGGCCCTCCTCTGGACTGGCTCCAACAGTTCCACGTCCTTCTTGTGCTGGAGGCTCCAGGACTGTATACAGTACTCCAGGTGGGGTCTGAGGAGAGCAGAGACACGGTGGCCACAGGTTTTTCCAGCATACTGGAGATGCTTTTTCTGCCAGGGTAATACACCAGCAGATGGGGGAGAAAGGGAGAGGACTGCTCTTCTCTTGTTCACCTAGAAACTGCAGGTTTGCAAAATCCAAATTGTGTTGGGACCAAGATGCTTACTCTGAAGCAATATGGTTTCTTTTTTTGAGACAAAAAATAATATGATTTTAACATAAAGAGATGTTCTGTATTGGATTGTATCATCTACAGCTGCTTTTTGCCTTTCTAGAAATATTTTTTTTTTAATTCTTGTGGCATTTCATTTTTTTTTTTTTTTTACACACTGATCCAAAGGGATAATACCTTTGGATAGTGAGAGAGAAATTGCTTATAGCTATTTTTTTTTACCTATTTCTTTATATTCCTATATATATTTTTTTTTTCTTCAGCCCTGATGGCTTTAAGTTGTACAGGTGAGTAGTTTTGCAACTGAACTCTTTGCATTTGGGCACTCTCAATATTCAAAGGTTGCATTAGATTTCCTGTGGAAAAGCAGAATGTGCAATCAGAGACTTTTGTTCATTTGTTTCTTGTTTGTTTGGGTTTTTTTAAAATTTTTTTAGATTACAGTATCACAGTATAGCAAGGTTGGAAGAGACCTCAAAGATCATCAAGTCCAACCCACTACCACAGACCTCAAGACTAGACCATGGCACCAAGTGCCACGTCCAAACCTGCCTTGAACACCTCCAGGGACGTTGACTCCACCACCTCCCTGGGCAGCCCATTCCAGTGGGGAATGACTCTCTCAGTGAAGAACTTTCTCCTCACCTCCAGCCTAAACCTCCCCTGGCACAGCTTGAGACTGTGTCCTCTTGTTCTGGTGCTGGTTGCCTGAGAGAAGAAAGCAACCTCCTGCTGGCCACAACCACCCTTCAGGTAGTTGGAGACAGCAAGAAGGTCTGCCCTGAGCCTCCTCTTCTCCAGGCTAAACAATCCCAGCTCCCTCAGCCTCTCCTCACAGGGCTTGTGCTCGAGGCCTCTCACCAGCCTCGTTGCCCTTCTCTGGCCACGTTCAAGCACCTCAATGTCCTTCTTAAATTGAGGGGCCCAGAACTGGACACAGTACTCAAAGTGTGGCCTAAGCAGTGCAGAGTACAGGGGGAGAATGAGCTCCCTGCTCCTGCTGGCCACACTATTCCTGATGCAGGCCAGGATGCCATTGGCCTTCTTGGCCACCTGGGCACACTGCTGGCTCATGTTCAGGTGGGTGTCAATCAGCACCCGCAGATCCTTTTCTGTTTGGCTGCTCCCCAGCCACTCCGACCCCAGCCTGTAGCTCTGCATGGGGTTGTTGTGGCCAAAGTGCAGCACCCGGCACTTGGATTGACCTGGATACATCCAAAAAGCAAAATTCTATTGGTCAGCACTGAGCAAAGTACAGAACAACTTTTCTCTTTCCTTCAGCCTTCAAAGGATCCTCAGCAATGGTGGAAAAATGGTGATGTGTGAAAGTAAGTCTTAAAAAGAGAACTTGGGTAAGAGCTCTTTTTGTTTCCAAAGTCTCTCTCTACTTCCCACACACGTTCAGCCCACTTCTGGTTACATGTGTTTGAGGCAGGGAGAGCTTGGGGCTGTTTGTACAACAGAATTGGCAGGAGGCAATCTTTCATTCAGTCGCACAATTGAGCCCTTAGAATATAAGCTGTAAAAACAACTAATATGATAATTAAATGATCTGAAAAGATACCTAACAAAATAAACAGTTTCCCATTGTCTCAGCAATGGAAGTATTCATACTTTCAGAAAGTGCCTTTTATCTTGAAGGCTTCCAGAGCCCCCCACTTCTGCCAGCACTTCGCACACGTCCAACCAGACATCCGAGTCTGCTCGCATACGCCAGAGCTCTTACAGCATCGTAGAATGGGCTGGGTTGGAAGGGACCTGCAAAGGTCATCCAGTCCAACCCCCTCTGCACTCAGCAGGGACATCCTCAACTAGATCAGGTTGCCCAGAGCCCTGTCCAGACTCACCTTGAGCATCTCCAGGGATGGGGCCACAACCACCTCCTTGGGCAACCTGTTCCAGTGTTCCACCACCCTCACGGTAAAGAACTTCTTCCTCACATCCAGTCTCAATCTGTTCTGCTCTAGTTTGAAGCCATTGCCCTCATCCTGTCACTGCAGGCCTTTGCAAACAGTCTCTCTCCATCCTTCTAGTAGCCTCTTCAGGTACTGGCAGGCTACTATTAGGTTTCCTTGGAGCCTCCTCTTCTCCAGGCTGAACACCCCCAGCTCCCTCAACCTGTCATTGTAGCAGAGCTGCTCCAACCCCCTGAGCATTTTTGTGGCCCTCCTCTGGACCTGCTCCACCAGCTCCATGTCCTTCCTGTGTTGAGAGATCCAGAGCTGGACACAGTCCTCCAGATGAGGTCTCTCTCTGTTATTATTGTTTTGTTTGGGTTTGTTTGGTTTTTTTTCCACTGGTTGGTTGGATTTTTGTTTGGGTGGATTTTTTACTTGGTTTTTTTTTATTGTTTTGGTTTGAGTTTTTTTGTTTCTTTGTCATTTTGATTTGTTTGGGTTTTTTTCTGGAGGGGGGGGGTTGTTTGTTGTTTCAAGGTTTTCTTGCTTGCTTGGGGTTTGTTGTTGCCTTTTTTTTTTTTTTTTTTTTTTTAAGGAACCCTTCCAGGGAACAAAAAATTTCTGCCTGTTGCACCTACGATACTGCGGGTAAAGATGAGCACAGAAATTTAACTGAGATTCTACTCATTATCCTCTTGTAACTGCATCTCAGGGTAGACAATTGCCCCAGGCTGAGCTTTTCCAAAAATTTATGTGTATCAAAAGGGATCTTGTAGAGGCAAAAAGCAGCAAGTTGATTTTTCCAAGAGCAGTTTGCCACTTTAAGCAGTTGTTGGCTTAATAAGCGAAATAGCTCGGGGCTGTGTGCATGCCATAATGATTGCATTTTGTAAGAGAAGACTGTGCCTATGGGTCTCCAAGTTTTGGAGCCAAGACTAGTCATATTTGTGGTCTTTGAGTCTCTACCCCAAGCTATTCTCACTGCCTTAGATAAGAGGTAGCTGATGGTAGAATAACACTGATTTTCAAACGGCTAACCACAGCAAAATGAGAATGACCCAGTCAAGTGATACAGGGAGTGTGTGACTGACAGGCTTGCTGTGCTTTGAAATGTACTGTAGGCACCTTCTGCCCATAAGCTGTTTTCTGTCTTAAAGCCAAGAATAATGATCTGACATCTGTCCTGAGTGAGTGAGGATTCAGTTCTGAAAGCTGCAACAAGTTCCCTCCCCAATGCCTCTGGAGCTGATAGCGGTGGCATGCTCGTGGCTTCTGACTGGATGGTGAGGGTTCTGCTCTTCTTATTTTTTTTTCTTCTTCAGTCTCTCTAATGTAAACAGCTGTGCAGGGTGGAAGTGGAAAGCTTGGCCTTGTACACTTGTGCCTAGGTGGACTTAATGCACATTCACATTCCTTTTGGGTGAGCAGCGAGACAAGAGAATGCAGCATCAGCAGGTCCAATTCCTACCTCATCTATCAAAACTTGAGAGTCAGTTGAAACTCTGTTGAACTGTCCTCTAGACAACTTTATCTAATGCCACAGAGTTCAAGCTTTTCTTAATGCTGCCTGCCAAGCTTTTCTCTACATCCTCTTTCTGGGAAAGAACTACACTGACTGTATGCAGCTTAGATGCCCAGGGTTGGCATCTGGCTGGTGTGCCTGTGAGTTATCTGTTCTGTGCAGTCTGATCTAGGCTGGGGACTGCATGCCTTGTGGTATAAAACAGAAGGGCTTTGCATCATGCCTTGGCTCTGCCACGTGTTTGCTTTTTATTTGGAAGGTGTTTTCTTTCTGTTATTGTCTTAATAGGGTCAAGGAACAGTGTGGCCAGCAGGACAAGGGAGGTTATTCTTCCTCTGTACTCAGCACTGCTCAGGCCACACCTTGACTCCTGTGTCCAGTTCTGGGCCCCTCAATTCAAGAGAGATGTTGTGGTAATGGAAGGTGTCCAGAGAAGGGCAGCAAGGCTGGTGAGGGGCCTGGAGCACAGCCCTGTGAGGAGAGGCTGAGGGAGCTGGGGGTGTGCAGCCTGCAGAAGAGGAGGCTCAGGGCAGACCTCATTGCTGTCTACAACTACCTGAAAGGAGGCTGTAGGCAGGTGAGGTTGGGCTCTTCTTCCAGGCAACCAGCAACAGAATGAGGAGATACAGTCTGAAGTTGTGCCAGGGAAGGTGTAGGCTGGGTGTTAGGAGGAAGTTCTTGCCAGAGAGAGTGATTGGCATTGGAATGGGCTGCCCAGGGAGGTGGTAGAATCACCATCCCTGGAGGTGTTCAAGAAAAGCCTGGATGAGGAACTTAGTGCTATGGTCTGGTTGATTGGCTAGGGCTGGGTGCTAGGTTGGGCTGGGTGAGCTTGGAGGTCTCTTCCAACCTGGTTGATTCTATGGCAGAGCTGCAGAAAATTCAGGTGGAAGACCATTCCCATTCCATATTTCTACTGAGGGAGCTGCAGGGCACTTTGGTTGCCCTGCAATCACCATAATATTTCCTTTTAGTGCCTTGTGTGACATACTGCAAATATCATCATGTAAGAGTGGGAACTGTTCCTGTCCACGGCCCTGTCTGATTCCCAGTGGGAAGTAGTCTCCTGTGTCAGTGGGTCTGAAGCAAGACCTGCCCACAGCACATTGATATCCCTTCCTGGCACCTGAACTGCATGACTGTTCTCATCCTACAGAAGGAATAAAAATCAAGAAGAGCTAAGAAAACACCAGATTTTTTTTTTTCCTTGGGATTTTTTTGGGTTTTGCTTTTGGTTTGGTTTTTTTTTTTTCCCCTAGTGTATGCTGGAATGCAATCTGATGAACAGAAAGATCTTGGAACATGTCAGATGGCTTTTGTAGGAAGTCAAATGCTCCCTCTTTCAGGACTGGAATGTTTTCTGATGTTGTCGTGGCAGCTTTTTGTTGTTTTTTCTTTTTTTCTTTTTTTTTTTTCCCTTTGAGTTAAAAAAAAGAAAGAGGATTGTAACTTCCTTTATACCAATACATTAGCATAATACGTTCCTGCCTTCAGGTCCTGTATGTCATTGTTATGAGTACATTTTGACATCTCTCACACTTCCAGTACTCCAAAGATCCATGACAGAGCTGAATGAAAACCTTTTTTTTTTTTTTTTTCCTTTGGACTTGGCAGGAGCAGTAAGAACACATAAAACCTGCCAGCTGTCAAGGATGTAAATGGTGATTTTGTTTCACTTTTTTTTTTTTAATGAATTAAAGCAGGATTGAAATCTGTCCAAAGACAGCATGTTTGGCCTTGCAAGGGAAGGAAAAAAAAAATGAAAGGGAGAGATTTACTTTTTTTTTCCCCTCTTTTGGCACTTATGCTCATAGAGTGTTTATTCTTGGTAGCACAGGACAGAGCTGCTCTGCTGAAAGAGTTTTGGCCTTGGCCATCAGACATGAGCCACCTTGCTTTTGAGAAAGAAAAGATTTAGGATGTTGAGAAAAACAAACAAAAAAAGGATTCTGCCTTATTTCTAGCCAGGCACCTGAAAAATGCAGCACCTCTCACTGCTTTGGAGAGGACTGGTAGTGGGCTGCTGCTAGGAGCAATTTTTTATGGCATTTGCACTATAGTCACACTAGAGCCAAATTAAAACCTGATAGTGTGTAACCTTTTTCTCCCTTTTAAATGGTTTTGTTGCTGTCTTACTGATGTCACTTTTGGGGATGGAAGAGGGTGCAACTCACATTTGTAAGACCACATTTGAACAACTGGTTGGGTTGGTCCCTCCAGTTTCCTGGTCTTAGGGTCCCAAAGCAACACAGGTTGGAACTTCTGGGGGATGTCCTGAGTGTTCACACTCTCTATTATCATGGCACCCTTCTCTGTGAACAGCCCTTGTGGTTCTGACCTTGTCTGCATTCCATATCCTTAGCCTGTATTTCTTGCTACTGAAATTCAGCTCCTAGGCTTGGCTGGGTAAACATGGCTGGTTGGGAAGCTGTCTGAACTTTAGCTCCCATTTCCTTTCTTAGCTTCTTAAATGTTGCACTTGAAACATCCATGGGCACTATCCATGACTTGGTTTGCTTGTAGTTGAAATATTTCTTGCTACTGAAATTTAACTCCAAGGCTTGGTTGGGTAACCATGGCTGGTTTGGAAACTATCTGAAATTTAGCTCCCATTTTATTTCTTATCTTCTTAAGTGTTGCACTTGAAACATCCATGGCCACTATCCATGATTTAGTTGCTTGTAGTTGAAATATTCCATGGTCATTGCATGGAGCAGTCTGAATCTTCATTTAAAATCAGCAATAGTATCTTGAGCTCTTGAGAACAAAAGATCTCAGATCATGGAGCAGTCTGAATATTTGTTTAAAATTAGCAATAGTATCTTGAGCTTTTGGAAACAAAAGATATCATGGAGCAGTCTGAATATTTGTTTAAAATTAGCAATAGTATCTTGAGCTCTTGGAAACAAAAGATATCATGGAGCAATCTGAATCTTCATTTGAAATCAGCAATAGTATCTTGAGCTCTTGAGAACAAAAGATCTCAGATCATGAAGCAGTCTGAATCTTCATTTAAAATCATCAATCATATCTTGAGCTCTTGGAAACAAAAGATATCATGGAGCAGTCTGAATCTTCATTTAAAATTAGCAATAGTATCTTGAGCTTTCAGAAACAAAAGATGTCAGATCATGGAGCCATCTGAATATTCATTTAAAATCAGCAATAGTATCTTGAGCTTTTGGAAACAAAAGATGTCAGATCATGGAGCAGTCTGAATCTTCATTTAAAATTAGCAATAGTATCTTGAGCTTTCAGAAACAAAAGATCTCTCATCAATGGTTTGTCTTTGCAGAAGCAGCAAATTGTAACTGCCTGTTGTGATCTTTTCTTTAGCATAGGCCATTGAATTGCCAATATGCCTTGTTCTTGGTCCCATCTAATTAACAGCAAAATTCATGTTGTCATTAATGGAAAGGTTTGGATCTCAACATTTCTGTCTTCTGAGAATTCAGAGGTGTTAGTCGCATCACAGGTAAGTGATTCATACATCCACTCAGTAAGAGACTGAAAACATCTATTTGGCTACTCAAACTGCAGGTGTAACTGCACATCTGCTCCTCTGCTGGAATCTTCTTATCCTGTGTACTCAAGCACAGTGTCCAACTCTCTAAGCATGTGTTTATTTCTCTTCAGAGGTGAAGGATTTGCCAGGTGCTTTGCCCTTCATGTCATAATTTCTGCTTAAGGTTCTCAGGTGATCTCCCTTTCAAGATCTATCCCATTTCAGATCATAGTTTCCAAGCTGTTAAGTGGTTATCAGTCAAGAAGGCAACCTCAATAATACAAAAATCCTGAATTTCAGTTGGCTTAACATAAGGATGAGGAAATGAAGTCTCTTCTTCTGGAAAATGTAGCACTTCACATCAAAAGAATCTTTTTTTGCCCTTGGACAAAAGATGGTCCTGGAAGTTATCAGAGGGCTGGAGCAGCTCTGCTATGAGGACAGGCTGAGAGAGTTGGGGCTCTGCAGCCTGGAGAAGAGAAGGCTTCCAGGAGACCTTAGAGTAGCCTTCCAGGATCTGAAGGGGGCTACAGGAAGGCTGGGGAGGGACTATTGACAAGGTCTTGCAATGACAGGACAAGGGGCAATGGGTTTGAACTGGCAGAGGGGAGATTGACTGGATGTTAGGAGGAAGCTCTTTACAGTGAGAGTGGTGAGACACTGGCACAGGTTTCCCAGGGAGGTTGTGGCTGCTCCCTCCCTGGAGGTGTTCAAGGCCAGGTTGGATGAGGCCTTGAGTGACCTGTTCTAGTGGGAGGTGTCCCTGCCTATGGCAGGGGGTTGGAACTGGATGATCCTTGAGGTCCCTTCCAACCCTACCATTCTATGAGTCTAAGTACAACTCAGCTTCAGACTTGGGTCAAACCTGCATCTCAGATAAGGTGTCCTGAGCTGGTGTTTTGTACAGTGCAGAAGAGGTGCTCTTCTGCTCTTGCAAAGATTTCCAAGCAGGCTTCAACTCCTGCTCAGTGAACAGACCTGTTCATTCTGTGTGAGCAAGCCAAGCCCATGCTCTACCCCAGCCAGATGGTTTAGACAAAATAAAAGGGAATAAAATCTGTTCAGACAAAACAAAAGTGAATCTGAACATCTTACAAAAGCTCAAGATGAACTTGAGTTTCTGAAAAGAAAAAAAGCATAACTCGCTTTTCCTCCCCTTGCCTCCCCCTTGGCCTCCTAAAACCCTGGCACCTACCCACTTTAGCTGGAACAGAAAGCCTCTTCTCAGATTTCCAGCCTGTCTTCAAGTAGGAAGTGTAGAAAATCTTGCAGGAAAGCCTCTTCTTATGAGCTTTTCAGGCAGCTTTCCTGAATAAAGAGAGTCTTACGCATCTCAGTTATTTACTAAGTCTTCTGAGAAGCTTCCATCCCTGGCTTTAATGTAATTCTTGTGACCCAACTTGTAATTACACAGGATGAAAGGCTGCTAAACCCTGCAACCACTTTGCTAAACTCTGCAGGATGGTCAGGAATAGATTGAAAGTCAGAACTCTCCTCTCCTTTGGAAAGAAGTCGTCATTTACAGCAGCACACCAGCTAATTGCAGCACTGGCATGAAGAGAAGAGAAGGGGTCACCCTGCACAATGAAATGGGGCAGCTCAGCAAACACCTCAGTCACTACATCTTCTTCCCTTTGAGGCAGTTGTGCCTGGCTGTAAAGGTGCAGAGCAGGTTCACCCGCCTCTGGATCCTGCTCTCAGCATCTTTTACCTCTGCCTCAGAAATGAGAGGAATCTGTTCATCAAAATCAAGAGAAGTGTGGCCAGCAGGGAGAGGAAGGGGATTCTGCCCCTTTCCTCTGCTCTCCTCAGAACCCATCTGGAGTCCTTTGTGCAGTTCTGGAGCTCTGAGCACAGGAAGGACATGGAACTGTGGGAGCAGGTCCAGAGGAGGCCACGAAGATGCTCAGAGGGCTCTGCTCTGAGGACAGGCTGAGAGAGTTGGGGCTCTGCAGCCTGCAGAAGAGAAGGCTTCCAGGAGACCTTAGAGTAGCCTTCCAGGATCTGAAGGGGACTACAGGAAGGCTGAGGAAGGACTATTGACAAGGTCTTGCAATGACAGGACAAGGGACAATGGGTTTAAACTGGCAGAGGGGAGATTTAGACTGGATGCTAGGAGGAAGTTGTTTGCAGTGAGGGTGGTGAGACACTGGCACAGGTTGCCCAGGGAGGCTGTTCAAGGCCAGTTTGGATAAGTCCTTGAGTGACCTGTTCTAGTGGGAGGTGTCCCTGTCTATGGCAGGGGGTTGGAACTAAATGGTTTTTGAGGTCCCTTGCACCCTTACCATTCTGTGATTGAGTGAGTGCAGCCACCTTGTTCTCAGTGGAAATCATCCTGGAAGTACAACTCAGCTTCTTCAGACTTGGGTCAAACCTGCATCTCAGATAATGTGGCCTGAGCTGGTCTTTTGTACAGTGCAGAAGAGAAGACTTCCAGGACAAGTTTTTATCCCACTTGTTTGGGTCTGGAGGAGCTTCTCCACACTGCAAGACTTTCCTGAGTAGGGTTGGGGCACATCTACCTCTACCAGTGGTCCCAAATCCTCTGCTAAAGATGTTATGTGCCTGCAGCCACCAAAAGACTCTGTTGGTCCACAACACCAGTTTGTAAAGGGCTGAAACAAAGTGAATTAGGTGTTTAAATATTTCTTTGAGAAGCCACAGGGAAAGGTGAGAGTGGCTGACCAGGAGGAAAAGCCAACCGGGCACCCTGTGCCCTCCTGCCCTCTAATTTAAGTGTATGCCCTTAATGCACATCCCTGAGGTAAACGTTGTGCATGGAAGAAGTCGGTTAGGATTATTTACTCACCTGCTGAAGTGGTAATTTGTGCTATTATCATCAAAGCTTTAGGTTTCCTAAGGTGTGGGAGGCAAAAAGCCCCCAAATTAGAGTGCTTGGGCTGTCAGTGGCAGTGGAGACAAGGTGCATGATGTGCTGCCTTGCTTGCTTTCATGGGGCCACGGCACTTAACCATGCTTAATCCTTTCTAATGAACACTTTACTGATGCAAATCAGCTCATTTAAAGAAAAACTCTGTTGAGAGGCTGCGACTCCATAGGACAGACTTAGCTAAAATAGGGAGGGGGAGAAGAAAGGTGAGTGAGAAATAACTGCAGGTTAAAAATACATTTCTGGTAAGCTGGGGAAGATGCTTCAGAGGAGAGTGTTTCCTGAGCTGATGAATCTCTTGTTTCATAGCTATGAAAAGAAAAATAATTTGATTCTACTCTTTGCTCTAAAAATAGTTCAAAACAGAGAGATAGCAGCAGTGGTTTCAAACAGGGCTTTCCTAGACTTTGAGCTCCCTCTCTTTCTGAAGGCAGGAGAGAACACAAACTAACTTTGTCTTGCCAGTTGGAAAACATTTAGGCAGTGTGAGAATGTGGAGGGGAGGAGGGAGGAAAAACACATCCTTAAGCTTTGTCACTGTATTTTGTCTGGAAAAATATTGGAAAGCATGAGGATTTTCTTTTTTTCCCCCCCTTCACACATTCTTCATTTGTGGAATGGTTCTGTAGGAAAAGCAATGCCTCCTAGGAAAGATGTTCAACTGAGAACAGAGTTCTCAAACACTCAAGGCATTTTTCAGGCTGGAAATGGCTGGATATTTACTCTTGAGGATAACCTGTTGATAAAAAGATGGTAGGGAGGTAGGTAGATCCTTCTGGCCATCACAGTTTCCCCATTTTGCTGCAAGTGATTTTTTTTGCAAGAGTTCTAAATATTGGATACAAACATGAGGCACACATTTATTTCTTAGGAGCCTGCTCACTTATCAGACAGCAAGGCCTCAAGAGCAGGATGTGTGATCTGCTCTAGGTGATCCTGCTCTGGCAGGGGGGTTGGGCTGGATGAGTTTTGGAGGTCCCTTCCAGCCCCTGACATTCAGTGATAGCGAGGAGCACATAAGAGAAAAGTAAATTTGCCACTTGAGTAGTTATTCTGGGACTTGAGGCTCTGGCCAGCCTGATCTAGGGTAGGGTGTCCCTGCCCATGGCAGGAGGATTGGAACTGGATGATCCTTGTGGTCCCTTCCAACCCTGACTGATTCTATGACTTTTACAGCTCAATTGACCATCTCTAATTTTTTGTTTTGTGTTTTAAAGATTTGGATACTTTGAAGTGTTTGTTGGATAGCTTCATCAGTCAAAAGTCTCACACTGCACAGAAAATTGACCTCCTTAAACTGGTGGCTTTCTTCCCTATCATCCAGCTTTGCCTGATGACCCTTCCCACTGTCACTGGTAAGTACCCTAAATCCAATAGTTATTGTTTGTCTATTACAACTTAATAAGAACCAGCAGTGTGTCCAGGTGACAAAGGTGGCCATGGGCATCCTGGCTGGGATTAGGAATGCTGTGTCCACCAGGGATAGGAAAGTGATTGTCCCCTTGGGCTCTGGTGAGGCCACACCTTGAGTGTTGTGTTCAGTTTTGGACACCTCATTACAAGAGAGATGTGGAGGTGCTGGAGCCAGTGCAGAGGAGGGCAACAAAGCTGGGGAAGGGCCTGGAGAGTAAATCTGATGAGGAGCAACTGAGGGCAGACCTCATTGCTGTGTACAGCTACCTGAAAGGACCTTGTGGAGAGGCTGCTGTTGGTCTCTTCTCACAGGTAATTGGAGATAGAACAAGAGGGAATGGCCTCAAGCTGCCACTGGCTGGGTTTAGACTGGACATTAGGAAACATTTTTTCCCAGCAAGAGTGGTCAGGCATTGGAATGAGCTGCCCAGGTAGGTGGTGGAGTCACCAACCCTGGATGTGTGTAAAAGTCATTTGGATGTGGTGCTTGGGGATACAGCTTAAGGGTGAACTTTGTAGGGATATTGTTTGGACTTGAGGATCCTGGAGCTCTTTTCCAACCAAAATGTTTCTGTGGTAATATCTGGGGCAGTCTGGACAGCTGAGTGATTCAAAAGCATTTTGCACATCATAGAATCACAGAATGTCAGGGGCTGGAAGGGACCTCCAAAGCTCATCCAGTCTAACCCCTCTGCCAGAGCAGGACCACCTGGAGCAGATCACACATCCTGCTCTTGAAGCCTTGCTGTTTCTTAAGTGAGCAGGGTCCTAAGAAAGAAATGTCTGTCTCATGTTTGTATCTAATATTTAAAACTCTTGCAAAAAAATCACTTGCAGCAAAAGGGAGGAACATGTCCAGGCAGGTTTTGAGTTTCTCCAGAGAGGGAGACACCACAACCCCCCTGGGCAGCCTGTTCCAGTCTTCTGTTACCCTCACAGGGAAAAAATTCCTCCTCATGTTTCCATGGAACTTCCTATGCCTCAGCTTCCACCCATTGCCCCTTGTCCTGTCATTGGCATCACCCAGCAGAGCCTGGCTCCAGCCTCCTGGCACTCACCTTTACATATTGATAACCATTGCTGAGGTCACCTCTCAGTCTCCTCTTCTCCCAGCAGCACAGCCCGAGCTCCCTCAGGCTCTCCTCATGACAGAGATGTTCCTTTCCCTTCAGCATCTTTGTGGCTCTGTGCTGGACTCTCTCAAGCAGTTCTATGTCCTTCTTGACCTGAGGGACCCAGAACTGGACACAGTACTCCAGATGCAGCAGGGCACTATAGAGCAGCTCTGTGCTGGTGCTGAAGGCACTGTCAGCAAACCAATGCCCTAGGTGCTGTGCTTTCCCAGCACTCTACCCCAGCCTGTTGCTTAAAAGATCCAGTTCCTGTAAAAACAATCATAGGTCAAAGCTGAAAGAGTGATGGAAAGACCCATTTTAGTCGTGTGGTTTTTGGCATGGACCCACTGAGAGTGCATAATCTGTATAAATGTTAGCTTTCTAAATAAACACAACCTCTGATTTCATGCAAGGAGGGAATGAAGTTGAAACTTGTTCCTTTCTTTAGGCAGCCCTTCAAAGCCACTACTTGTTTTGTTCTAAGCAGCCATAAATCTTGACAAATGATAACAAATAAATGGCAACAACAGCAGCAAAGCCAACAGAGCTACCAGAGACACTTAGCTTTGGGCCCTTCCTCTTCTATAAAGCCTTTTGGCCTGCACAAAGTGGGGCCAGGTGAACCTCATGAAGGCCAAGTGAAAGGTCCTGCACCTGGGTCAGAGCAATCTCATGTCCAAATATAAGATGGGGGAGGAGCTGTTTAGTTCAGAGTGTTCACACAGAACCACAGAATGCCAGGTTGGAAGGGAACCCAAGGATCAGCCCATCCAAACTTTCTGGGTGACAGTGTAGTTTAAATGGCCTCCCCAGCCTCTTGCCATGCTGGGTCTTGAAACTGTCTAATGCAGGGCAATGCACAGCTTCTCTTGGGAGATTGTTCCAGTTTCTCACTGTTCTCATTGCAAGATGATTAGAGAGAAAAAAAAAAAAGACTCTAAATAAAAAAAAAAAAAAAATTGAGGAAAAAAGAATGAACCTCCCCTTGGCTGTTCAAACCTCCCCAAAAAATGAATAAATATGAGGAAAAAGGAATGAACCTCACTTTGGTCATTCAACCCCCCCCCTTAAAAAGAATAAATAGGAAGAAAAAAGGAATGAACCTCACCTTGTTCATTCATAAAGCCCCAAAAAAGAATATGAAGAAAAAGGAATGAAACTCACCTTGGTCATTCAAAACCCCCCCAAAAAAAAATAAATATGAGGAAAAAGGAATGGACCTCACCTTGGTCATTCAAAACCCCCAAGAAAAGAATAAATATGAGGAAAAAGGAATGAACCTCACCTTGTTTATTCATAAACCCCCAAAAAAGAATAAATATGAGGAAAAAGGAATGAACCTCACCTTGTTCATTCATAAAGCCCCAAAAAAGAATATGAAGAAAAAGGAATGAAAC
>WBNM01033621.1:0-66788 GCA_013399055.1 Ramphastos sulfuratus | reverse complement strand
TTGCTCATATTGAGAAGTTTGTCGATTACAAGCCCCAGGTCCCCTTCTGCCAGACAGCTTTCCAGCCACACTTCCCCAAGCCCCTGCTTGGGGTTGTTGTGGCCTAATTGCAGAACCTGGCATTTGGCCTTGTTGAAGCTCATCCTACTAACATTGGCCCATCCATTGGCATATCCAAGTCCCTCAGATTGCACAGGAACATGCCCAGATGGGTTTTGAAAATCTCCACAGAAGGAACACGTCACAGCCTCTCTGGGCAGCTTGTTCCAGTGCTCTGGCATCCTCACAGGAAAGAAACCTTTCCCTATATTCAAGTGAGACCAGCTGTGTTCCAGTTTGTACCCACTGCCCCTTACCCTATCTTTGGGCAGCACTGAAAAGACCCCAGCTCCATTGTCTTGACCTCCACACTTTCAGTATTTATATGCATTGATAAAATCCCCTAATGGTACCAAATTGTGTAGACTGTGATGTGTGACAGACTTTTTAGTCTTGAGAAATAAGAATTTATTTATACTGATTACTATTGAGAAACAATACAAAATGGTTCACATGAGAAAACCTTCCCATTGTGGTGCTTCATAGGTACTGGATAGAAAATAGCCACATGAAAGAGAAATCTGGGGGGTTAGTTTGGCTATCCAGATTTACTGCAAAATGAGTCCTGTTTATCATTTGCAGCAGGGTCTTCAATCAGATGTTAGACTGAAATACAGCAAAATTAGGGAGGGTCAGCAGAACATCAAGCTCTGTATCTAATATGGAATCATAGAATGGTTTGGATTGGAAAGGACTTCCAAAGCTCATCTAGTCCAAGCCCCCCTGCAGTCAGCAGGGGCATCCTCAACTAGACAGTTTGCTCAGAGCCCTGTCAAGCCTGATCTTGAATATCTCCAGGGGTGGGGCCTCAACTCTTGCCTGGAGAACCTGTTTCAATGTTCCACCACCCTCATGATGCAGAACTTGTGCCTAACATCCAATATAAATCTACTCTTCTGTAATTTCAAACCATTGTCCCTTGTCCTACCACTGCAGGGCTTTGTAAACAGTCCCTCTCTGGCCTTCGTGTGGGCCACCTTAAGGTACTGAGAGGTCTCTATTAGGTCTCCTCAGAGCCTCCTCCAGGCTGAACAATCCCAGCTCCCTCAGCCTGTCCTCATAGGGGAGGTGTTCCAGCCCCAAGATGATCTTTGTGGCCCTCCTCTGGACCTGCTCCATCAGGTCCATGTCCTTCCTGTGTTGAGGGCTCCAGAGCTGGATACTACAATCCAGGTGATACTACAATACTACAATTTATGTCAAGTATTTGCTACATCAGCTGCTAGATATGGTGCTACGGAAAGCATTTTGCAGCTGGACTCAGTAACTCTCTGAAAACATTTTCCCCAAACCTGTGTGTTAGGGGAAAACACAAAAGTTTGCTTTTGTCTGTCTTGCTGTCTCTGGGCTTCGTGAAGGTCTGCCTTTGTAGACAGCCATGAGCAATGGGAATGGCAAGATTGAGGGTAGCAATTTTTCCCATGGACCAAGGAGAGTCTGGAAGGAGAATCTATCAATTTGTTTCAGCCAAGTTTATCCATCTCAGTGGTAATCTGGGTACCATGAGGCATCTGAAGACTTCTTTTTGTAGGTGTTGGGTAGCAGGTGTTGGAAGGACTATGAATTTTCAGGCTTGAGGCATGGACTGATGCATAGTTGGAGATTAGGGGCAAGCTGCTCCTTTAGAGAAGCTGCTGGGTTGTTTTACCTTAGGGAAGCAGTTAGTCTTACATCAAAAGCAGTACGTGGTTTAGATGGGCAGTTAGTTGTACCCAATATGGTGCTTCCTATGTGCTCCAGCTGTTGGACTGGGTAGGGAAGCTCAGTCAGATGGTGAAAGCACACTGCAAATGAAATCTGTCAGTAACAGGTTGCCCAGGGAGGTTGTGGCTGCTCCCTCCGTGGAGGTGTTCAAGGTCAGGTTGGACGAGGCCTTGAGTAACCTGTACTAGTGGGAGGTGTCCCTGCCTATGGCAGGGGGTTGGAACTGGATGATCCTTGAGGTCTCCTTCCAACCTTACCATTCTATGATTCTATGAACTTCTTACAACAGATCTCTACAGACTGTATAGAATCATAGAATGGGTTGAGTGAGAAGGGGTCTTTAAAGGTCATCTAGTTCAAGCCTCCTGCAGTATAGTTAAGTGCTGAGGATTGGGTCCTGCAAGCCCCTACCAGTGCTGTCATCTGCTGAAGTCTCTGTAAATGGAGGGTGTGCCATACTTTGCAGAATGGGAAGCTGGAGCACCTTTTGTTTGAGCAAAGGGGAAAAGCCAGAGAATGGGGAAATATGATGGAAAACAAACCTGAGAGATCTGTCTCAGTGGTATTTTGCACTGTTTCCCACAACATTCTGGGAGCCAGCAAAGACTTCTGAAAATATTTGTTTGATAGTACACCCACTGCTTGTTTTAATTAGCCTGGTCTCATTTTTAATGGGCCCCAGCTGAAAATGTTGAGTGGGATCTTGCATGCATTTCAATCTTAATGCAGAAAGATGAGCCTGACAGAAGCTGAGCTTGCATCACAGTTATTGCAGGCGTATTTCCATGGGTCTGGTCTGGTGCACCATAAGGGGAGCAGCAAGACCCAGCCAAGTTAAACTTTGTGGGTTGGGGTTATCTTCTGAGTTTCACTTAAAACACACAAAGGCCATTTAGTTTCCTTTATTCTCATCTCTGTTCAAGGCTGCTGAGGTCTTCTGTTGAAAGCCTGTAATGATTGCCTGTGGTGGATAGTTTTTTTATTAAGAGATAGTTAAAGTGTGTCAGCAATTCTTGGCTGGTAGCAGACAAACCAAACCCCTCTCATGCTTTCTTTCTCTCTCGGAGCTTTTAAATCCTGCTAACATGCCTGGAGTTGAAAAAGCCAACAATGAACTGTGTTAATAGCTTGCAAAGACAGAGCATGGCCACACCTTGCAGTGTCTACAGCCTAAGGGAACAGATTTGCCAACCTGTATCTGCTTCAAAATGCCAGGAAACGAATCATTGGTAATAAAACACAACAGCTGTTCTCCTTCTGCAATTGATTTGTGTTTAACTAATGATGCTAAGTGGAAAATAGCCACAGACATCTCTTATTAGATCCTTGAATAAACAATGGCTGTGGCTCAGGTGGTTCAATAAGAAGGAGAGAAACCAGCAGAAGTTCCTTTTCCAGGTGGCAACATTAGTTAGGGAGAGGCAAGAACGGGCCACGTTACTACCGTCTGTCCTTTGCTTGTGAGGTGAAAGGGAGAATGTCTCTGTTTCCTGTGTGGCCTGGACAAGGATGGTGCTATGTTAACAATAAGGCAAGTTCTGCAACCCAGCGAAAAGAGTAAGTCCTTCTGCTAATCACAAATGGGCTCCATCAAGAAAAACATCAGCCAGGGTCTGGGAGGAGTTCTGGATGTCTGAGGGAGGATTACAGTGCTGAGTCTGTCTCAAACTCTGAGACAGAGAGCCTGAGACAAGCCCTCTTATGTGGTTCCTATCTCCTTTTGAGTATGCTTGGGGTGCTGATGGTGTTGGAGTCCTCTCAAGCAGGCTAGCTCCACAGAGTCAAGGTGTTTTTTCAGGCTCAATAGCAAAGAGAGGTTCCAGTTGGCATTGGAATCAAGAGCAAACATTGTTAAAAGCCGAAGGTAGTGCTGTGACTTTGATTTGACTTGCCAAAAGGTGTACACAGGTAACACTTCTCAACTTTTCTAGGCTTAAGGTTACCCACTCTTCAAGTTATTTTTCTGTGCTATCTATAAGTTACAAACCTCAGCTCTCTTAAAGTGGAAATTCTGTGCTGTGTATGCACACAGGGCTTGGCTGTTCCCTTGCAACGAGATGCCAAATGCGCAATTGTGAGCATAAGGAAATGTCATGAATGAGAGAAGGAGGGGAGGAGGGATAAAATTAAATTGAGCTCTTTAAAAATGTTCTGGGAAATGAAGAGACATTATGAGCAAGGAGCAGAATTTGTAGGCAGAGCAGTGAATCTCAGTTCTTTAATGGCATTCTAGTGCTGCTGGTAAGAAATGCACCTATTCATGGGACTTAAGGAGATGCTGGATCCCCTTCCGTCGGGATTAAAGCAAATAAAGCTTTGAGGCATTTTCAGAGAGCCCCTCCATTACCAGCCTGCTCTTTGTCAGCTTTAACAAAACAACAAAACAAAGGAATTCCTAGAGGAAAATATTTATGTTCCTTTAGGGCAACCCAAAGCCTTTGGTTTGTTTTGTTTTGAAAGGCAAATGTTTACCCCGAGCCTGAGCCGAGGTTAACCTGCATGGGCCTGTCACACGCCGGTGGCTGGCAGGGTGGCCTGACTCACCGTGCTCAGCTGCTTCCTTTGGGCGTGTTACAGATTCTTGTGAAAATCCACAGCGTTTCTACCTTGGATTAGGTTGGAGAAACTCTGAAAGGGAGTTGTTTTGCTCTTGGTTTTCCTCCAGCACCGATGGCTTCAGCCAGATTCAAATGGATAATAGTAGAAGGGATTCCTTCCTGAATTTCCTCCAGTGTCTGACTGCTGATGGAAATGTTAGTTCCAAGCACTAAATGTTAGCACTGGCCTGTTCCAGCTCTTTTCTGTGTATCTGTATTTAGTTTGTTGTTCTGGGCCCTTCCTTCTCTAAGGGGTGGTCATGCAATAGGAGTTTATGTAAAGAAGCCATCCCAAAAAATGCTATGTACTGCTGCAAGATGGGTTTGTTTTGGCTGCTGCTTGTGTGAATTTGAGTGGTCCATATACACCCTGTGGTGTCTCTACACAATAGTGAAACATAATGGCCCTACAGTACTTAGAGACCTATAGGAAAGATGGGGACTGACTTTTTAGCAGGGCTTGTTGCAATAGGACAAGAAGTGATGGTTTTAAAATAAAAGAGGAGAGATGTAAACTAAATAGAAAGAAATTTTTCATACTGAGGGTGGTGAAACACTGGCCCAGGTTGCCCAGAGAGGTGGTAGATGCCCCTTCCCTGGAAACATTCAGGGCTGGATATAGTTGAAGACATCCCTACTGACTGTACTAGATGATCACAGAATCACCCAGGTTAGAAAAGACCTCCAAGATCACCAAATCAAACTTGTTACCCAACACAGTCTAATTGACTAAACCATGGCACTAGGTACCACATGCAGTCTATTTTTCTGAATGCTCCCAGGGATGGGGACTCCTCCACCTCCCTGAGCAGCCCATTCCAATGCCAAACACTCTTTTTGCAAAGAACTTCGTCCTAACATCCAACCTAAACCTGCCGTGGTGCAGCTTGAAACTGTGTCCTCTTGTTCTGTTGCTGGTTGCCTGGCAGAAGAGACTGACCCCCACCTGGCTACACCTAGTTCCTTCCTACCCAAACCATTCTATGATTCTATGACTAGAGGCTGTCTTAAATTGGGCAAGGTAATATCAAACGATTGTACAAGCCATTACCAAAGCTGGGACAGCCCAACCTTTAAATACCAGGTTACTCAGCAGCTGATGAGTGTGTCCTCTAGGTCCCTAGGCTCTCCCTTCTGGACTCTGCCTTGTAATTTGGTGATACTTTCTTCACTGGGTTAGTGATGTATTAACCCATAATCCAAACCTCAGCTAAACACCTGTATCTCTTCTTGCTCTTCAGTAGACTAGAGCCTGAAATATGCTTTGCTTGCACTTGGTCATACTTGGTAATAAGAGAGAATTAAGCTGGCTTTAAACTTGTACCTGGATGTAGTCTAGAAGTTACCAAGCTGGATGAAAGCATAAACCAGAGCAGCTTTAGGCATTTTTCCACACTTTGTTTTGTCTGCCAGCATCTTCTGAGGACTAATCTATCACATGAGGATTGTCAGGGGATGGGCTTAATATCACAGAATTATTTTGGTTGGAATAGATCTTCAAGATCATCAAGTCCAGCTGTTAACCCAGTACTGCCAAGTCCACCACTAAACTATGTTCCTCAGCACCACATCTACATGTCTTTTAAGTCTCTCCAGGGCTGGTGACTCTGCCATTTCCCTGGTGTGCTGGTTTGAGGCTAATTGGAGTATTTTAGTGAGAGAAATTCATTCTTTAGCTGTGAGAAGAAAGAAGACAAACAACAGTAACCTATATCACTCGTTCTTCTGCTGAGAAATGCAAGTAGTCAAAATACTTGCAGATCAGACACACACTTCTCAGTTCTGCTCCTTTCTCTCTGGTGGTCTGTGGTTGCATCTGCCTTAACTCTAATCCAACCTAGCCCTTTATTTCCTCTAACCTCCTTCTCATCTTTTTGACATCTCAACTCAGATCTCTCCAGATTTATCATGTGAGACATATGGGGATTGATCTGGTTATTTCTGAAGGGAGGGAAAGAGAGGGAAAGGGGGAGAAGCTTTGGGTCAGGATCCTCCTGGCAGTCTGATTGTTTTGGGAGGGAATTTTGTGTTTCTGTATTTTAACTTTTGTATATAGTTGTTATATTGTGTATATATCTGCTTGTAAATTGTGCTAAGCTGTAAATATAACTCCATTCCTTAACTTCCAGCCAGCTGAGTCTAGCCTGGGTGATTTCATTGTGTGGGGAGGTGGGTAACTCCCAAACCATCACACCTGGGTAGCCTGTGTCAGGGTTTGACACTACTTTCAGTGAAGAATTTTTTCCTTACTTAACAAATTGTCCTTCAGGCCTTGCTGCTGCAAGAAGAGCTGTAAATGTGGGTAATATTCCCAAGGCCAGGCTTCTTGAAATATAAGCCATGGCCAATGTGTGCTGATAAACTACTTCCACAGCAGATGGGAGGCAAATAGAAAGCATGCAAACCCCTCTACCTGCATTACATGGAGTTCAACAAGGCCAAGTGCCAGGTCCTTCACCTAGGTCACAACACCACTGTGGTAAGATACAGACTTGGGGATGTGTGGTTGAAAAGCTGCAGCTTGGAGAGGGACCTGGGGGTATTGGTTGACAGTTGACTAAATGAGTCAGCAGTGTGCCCAGGTGGCCAAGAAACCAATGGCATCCTGGCTTGTGTTAGAAATATGGTGGCCAGCAAGAACAGGGAGGTGATCATCTCCCTGTACTCGTCACTGGTGAGGTCACACCTTGAGTAACGTGTTCAGTTCTGGCCCTCTCACTACAGGAAGGACACCGAAGTGCTGGAGTGTATCTGGAGAAGGGCAAGGGCCTGGAGCACAGGACCTGTGAGGTGCAGCTGAGGGAGCAGGGGGTGTTCAGTCTGGAGAAGAGGAGGCTGAGGGGAGACATCATTGCTCTCTACAACTACTGGAAAGGAGGTTGGAGCAAGGAGGGAGCAGCCTCTTCTCCTTGGTGTCAAGCAACAGGACTAGAGGAAAGGGTTACAGGCTGTGCCAGGGGAGGTTCAGGCTGTGTGTTAGGGAATATTTCTTCCCAGAAAGGATTACCAAACATTGGAATGGTCTGCCTAGGGCAGAGTCACTGTCCCTAGAGGTGTTTAAGCAACAGGTCCACATGCTGCTTAGGGACATGGTTTAGTATTGATCCTTCAGTGATGGGTCAAGGGTTGGACTGGGTATCTTTGAGGTCTCTTCTGAACAGATGTATTCTGTCATTCTGTGATTATTTTCTGCCTCTACTGCTATTACAGTCTGAAGCTCTCACATTTAATATTTTTCTTCAAGATCCATTATTAGACAGTCTGTTTTTCTTGCTGCTTCTCTGGACACTCACCCCAAATTTCCCCATGGTAGTTTTTAATGACCTAAAGCTCTGCATACAACATGTTTGTAATGAGGTGTGTTTCATTCAGCTGCTACTTCAGACCTTCATCTTTTTGTATGTTAAGAGGAATATAAACCATCTTTTCAAACTGGAGGGAGAAGTTATAGATGGAAAACCATGGCCCCCATGGATGCAAGTATTATTCACAGAGTGAGATGTAATCCTCAAAATCCAGGCTGGGGGAGCTGCTGCTCAGCTGAGCCCACTTTAAAAACCTCCAAGGCAACTTCTTTTCCTCCCACATTAAGGAATTGGGTGTAAATATGTTTTACTGCACTTTTAAAGTACAAAACAAAGTGGATGGATGAAAGATACTGTGCTCCTTTACTAGCTGTCACTGTCTTTATACTTCTTCCCATCTGTCCCAGCCTTTTCTCATGGGTTTTAATACAGTTATTTATCTCAATTTCCTGTCCCCCTTGGCAAGAAGCCTCACCTCTTGTCAGTCTTTGGTCAGATAATACTACTGAAGCCTGATTCAGAACATGTTGATGATGCAATTAGCTATTGTTTGGAAATGCTGCTAATTAGACAGGATGTATATGTTCATTGGGAATCCAATGACCTTCTGCAGGAGGTCAGAGGTTGGGGATAATTTGCTGGGTAAGTGTCGCAGAGCAGCTCCGCTTATTGTAGTGAAAGCACAGAAGCACAAAATAGGTTGGAAGGGTCCTTTAAAGGTCATCTAGTCCAACTTCCCTGCAATCAGCAGGTACATCTTCAACTAGATCAGGTTGTTCAGAGCTCCTTCAAACCTGACCTGGAATGTTTCCAAGGATGGGACATCTACCACCTCTCTGGGCAACCTGTGCCGATGTTGCACCACCTTTATTATAAAAATGTTATTCCTTCAACCTAGTCTAAATCTCCCCTTTTTGAGTTTAAAACCATCACCCCTTGTCCTGTCACAACAGGACTTGCTAAAATAACTATCTCCATCTTTCTTCTAGGCCCCCTTTAAGTACTGAAAACCCACAATAAAGTCTCCCTGGAGTCTTTTCTTCTCCAGGCTGAACAGCCCCAACTCTCAGCCTGTCCTCACAGAAGAAGTGTTTGATCCCTCTGACCTTTTTCGTGGCCTCCTCTGTACCCTTATCAACAGCTCCATGTTCTGGTCCTGCTGATGCCAGAGCTGGACACAGCATTGCAAGTGAGTTCTCATTAGAGTGAAATAAAAGGACAGGTGTATTGTGTTCAGCTTTGGGCACCTCATTACAAGAGGGACGTGAATGTGCTGGAGTGAGTGCAGAGGAGGGCAACAAAGCTGCAGAAAGGCCTGGAGAATAAATTTTGTGAAGACTGAAGGAGCTGGGGCTGGTTAGTTTAAAAAAAGAGGAGGCNGTTTAAAAAAAGATGAGGCTGAGGACAGACATCCTCACCATCTACAGCTACCTGAAAGGATGCTGTGGAGAAGTTGGTGCTGGTCTCTTCTCACAGGTAATTAGTGATAGAGTAAAAGGGAATGGCCTTGAGCTGTGACTGGGTATAATTAGACTGGACACAAGGAAAAATTTTTTTTCACAGAGTGAGTGGTCAGGCATTGGAATGAGCTGCCTAGGGAGGTGGTTGATTCCCCAACCCTGGGTGTGTTTAGAAGTCATTTGGACATGGTGCCAGGGATATGGTTTAGGGTGCACCTTGTAGAGTAGGGATATTGGTTGGACTTGGTGATCCTGAGGGTCTTTTCCAACCTGAATGTTACTGTGACAGAATCCCTTCTTGTGACCTGCTGGCCATGCAGCAGGGGATGTGCAGTGAGAATCCCCAGTGGCACACTGAGAGGACAGTCTCAGGAAGGGCACAATGTGCTGCAGCTGCTCACACAGACCAGGCAGGCTGGCTTTGTTGCCTGAACTGCAGAGGTAGATAATGAACTGAGGGCTGAGCTTTCTCTGAACGAAACAACAATTGAATGTTGTGGCTGTTGAAAAACCTGTGAGCTGGCAGGGCACTGCAGAAACCAGCACATGCTCTTATTCTTGTGCTCCACATAATTTGTTTTAACTGTCAGTGCTGGACAGTGTAAGGCTCATAAGGAGAAAATATTGATGGTGCTTTAAGATGCTACATGTCAAGAGGGAGATAGTTGCTTCAAATATAACTTGCCTGGGGGCCATCAGAGCCTGCAGACTTGCTACATCTTGCCCCTAACTGCTGTGCCTTGTTTCTGCCATCTATCTCCAAACAAGCAGCTAAGAGGACTATTTCATTCAGTTATGCAGCTCCCCAAACCCAGGCGTGGGTAAGGCTTTGCCAGCTGGGTTGGGTTGTGCACAGAAGGCAAAATGTTGCAGCTTCCCCATTACCATGAAAGCACTAAGATGTGTGGGCAGAGCTTAGGTGGCTATTGTTTGGAAGCTGCTAATGTTAGGTACAAATGATACTTCTCAGGGTAGGGAAGCTGGAATGCATCCTGCCCAGCTGAGATGCTGAGAGCTTAGTGTCTCTAGGACTTAGTCCAATACCAGTTTTTGTTGCCTGTGAAGGGAATAAACTGGGCTAGCTGTTTGTCAGATGAGCTGGATGCTGATGCCCCAGATCTTGCATGCAGGGCTGGCTGGAAAAATTAAATACAAAGATAGCCTTCTGTAAGTCCCAAACATGGAAGTGGGAGATATAGTAGGAGGGGATGTCTGCATGGGCAGACACTGAGACAAATGTTCTTCACCATGAGAGTTGAGACCCTGGAATGGGTTGCCCAGGGAGGTGGTTGAGGCCCCATCCCTGGAGGTGTTTAAGGCTAGCCCGGATGAGGCTCTAGCCAGCCTGATCTAGGGTAGGGTGTCCCTGCCCACGGCAGGAAGGCTGAAACTAGATGATCCTTGTGGTCCCTTCCAACCCTGTCTGATTCTATAAATGTGATTGTTTCCTTTCCATTGATTGAGGATGGAGTGATTCTGTTCTTTTTGGTAGGCTGAAGTGTGTGCTTCACCTCTGCCAGACAGCACGGCAAGGCAAAGATTTCCTTTATCTCTGCTTTCAGTACTTAAGCCTGTAAGAAAGATGAGGACAGCCTTTTCAGTGGGGCCTGTTGAGACAGGACAGGGACAGGTGGCTTGAGGGGAGATTTAGACTAGGTGGAAGGAAGCACTTTTACACTGAGGATGGTGAAACACTGGCAAAGGTTGCCCAGAGTGGTGTTAAGTGCCCCATCCCTGGAAACATCCAAGACCAGGTTGGATGGGACTTCTAGCAAGCCAATTTAGTTCCAAATGCCCCTGCTCTCTGCAGGTGGGTTATACTAGATGACTGTTAAGGCTCCTTTCCAACCCAACCCATCCTATGATTCTGACTGGGCACTTTGGCCCGGGTGCAGGGCAATGGTTTTGGTCATTTTCTGAGAGTAAGAAAACAACTACATCTGAATTATCCAGAAGGACCTGGACAAGCTGGAGAGGTGGCCCCAGGTGAAACCTCATGAGGTTCAACAAGACCAAATGCAGTGTCCTGAACCTGGGTCAGATCAATCCCCATTATCAGTACAGACTGGCAGATGAGGTGATAGAAGGCAGCCCTGCTTAAAAGGACTTGGGAGTTCTGGTGAATAAGAAGCTGGACATGAGCCAACAATGTGCACTTGCAGCCCAGAAGGCCAATCCCACCCTAGGCTGCATCAAAAGAATGGCAGCAGACTGAGAGAGGTAGTTCTGCCACTTTGCTCTGGTGAGACTTCAGTTGGAGTAATGTGTCCAGTTCTGGAGCACTCTGTCTGGCTCTGGAGCTTACTCAGCACAGGAAGGGCACAGACCTGATAGAGCAAGTCCACAGGAGGGCTGTGTAAGATGACTGGGGGGACTGGATCACCTCTTCAGTACCTGAAGGGGCCCTACAAGAAGGCTGGAGAGGGCCTACAGTGATGGGACAAAAGGCAATGGTTTTAAATTAGAGAAGAGTAGATTTAGATTGGATGTTAGGAACAAGTTCTTAGCCATGAGAGTGCTGGAACACTGGAACAAGTTGACAGAGGTAGTTAGGGCTCCATCCTTGGTGATCTTCAAGGTCAGGCTCAACAAGGCTCTGAACAACCTGATCTAGTGGAGGATGTCCCTGCTTACTTCAGGGTGGGGTGGAATAGATGAACTTTGGCTCTTTCCTGGCATGCTCCCCTAGTATGTATTTATTTATTTATTATTTGACTTCAGCTTACGTTTTCTTGGTGAGAAACAAGGGGACCCTGCAAGTGACAGCCCTGGCTAGAAGAAAGCAAGCCAGAAGCATCCATCTACCTGCCTTAGTAATAGGAAAGAAGAGGAAGTTTCTGCTTAGTGGCTGAAAGTGATTACAACTAAAACATTGCTCAGTGGAGGTAGTCACTTGTAACCTTTCAGGCCTTGCTTACTAACCCTGGGACTCGTCAAGGCTCTCTTCTGCCCACACAGTTTCTTTGGTGTGACTGGGCTTTGTAAAAACCTCCTTAATCCAACACAGAAAGACTTTATGCCGTTGCATCCAGCACAGTCCCAACTGCACTTGATTTAAATCAGAAAATTAAATCTCAGTCTAGACAGAGTGCTCTCTAGCTCCTGTGAATCTCGCAGCCGGTGAGATGCATCAGCTAGGAGTATGTTTCTCATTTTCCAGACAAGGCCAGGGAATCTGCACACACACCCCCACCCTCCACCCCCATAAAATTCCTGTCTCTGCTAAATTGCCTTTTTTTTGTCTTGATTTATACCTCAATAAAACACATCATGAGAAGTAGAAAAATGTTTAATTGTGTAACTGATGTGACTTAGGCAGGGCACATTTTTGGTGGTTATTTATGTACTACTTTAAAAGGGGTATAAAGATCCATGGCTTTCATTTAGAGCTGGGACAGTAAAAGGTGAGGAAAATAAATGTGGTGAAGGACAAAGAGTAAACCTTAAGCTAGTGTGGTTGCTCTCTTAAAAGAGCCATTGAAAAAGAAGAGTTGCAGGTTGGCATTAGGGTCTTAAGGGATTCCAAGAAAAACTTGAAGATTTCTCCTGTCCCCTACCAAGCCAGAAAACAACCTTGCATTGGTGCTGTTGGATGCTGAAAACTGGGAAACCTCTGTTTTCTCAAAGTGCTAACAAGTGAAGTAATCTTCTTTTATGTTGCTTATGAAACTATTGATTCTGAGGTCATGTTTGATCTCTTTCAAAATTACACTGTGGTTCACTTTGACTTTTCTCAAAAGTGAATGTGGTGCCAGAGACCAAGAGACAGGTTTGCAAGCCTGTCTTCATCCTTCTGCTGCAGAGTTTCTGCTGCCAGCCTTGTTCTACTGATGACAGGCATGCTGGCAGCACCTTAAACAACTCTTCAAATGGCACATGCAAGATAAGAAGACTCCAGGATAATTGGAAGTGGGTTCATTACTGGGAGGCCCACATGATTTACTTAATTACATCATAAATGTGCTTCCTTATCTTTTCTAGCTCCTGTGTGAGGATGTAGCTTCCAAGACTGTTTTTAGGGGATTGAAAGCTCATTGTTTGGCTCCAGTTTGGTCTCATTACTGATAGAATGTTTGTTATGGCATGGAGTTAGTGCTGACATGTGCTTTGTTCTTCATGACATGGCTCTTGCCTTAAGGGCCATCCAGACTTCAAATGATAGAGAGTAGGTGTGTGGTAATGCACAGACATGCCTATGTATTTGCATAGTAGGCTGATAAAGAGAAGACCCAATCTAGCTGAAGATGGCTCTACTTGCTGTGAGGGAGTTGGACTAGATAAACTTTAAAGGTCTCTTCCAATCCAGACCTTTCTACAAGTCTGTCCTTTATAAATATGTTAGGTCAGCAGCATTCTTACCTCCTTGTCTTTCACTGTCTCAGCCCTGAGCCTCCTTCCTTTACCTGTAGTGCTGCCATCCACATGGGAACTCAACTGCTGGCAAACAGGGCATTTCAAGTTGGGATCTTGTGAAGGTTTCAGAGTAGTGGGGTACAAGGCTTCCTAAAGCATCTTAGTCTATCCATGGAAGTTGCTTAATTCTTCCTGTACATCTAAAAACTTGCCTTAAATATAAGAAGTGATGAGCACACTCTTCAGAAGTTCTGCTCTAATGGAGAGATCCTGGAATGGCTTAGATTGGAATGGACTTTAGAGTTCATCTAATAGAGGTCATCACATCTTCGTACCTAGATACTGTACCTCAATGGGCTGTAACAATCTCCTGTGATATCATTCACTAGATACAAACCTTCCCCTGCTTCACTGGAGAAAATCCTCCTGGTGGTGTGTTTAGTAAAGATGCCAAGAAGCGCAACAGCATCCTGCCTTTCATAGAATCATAGAATAGTCTGGGCTGGAAGGGACCTCCAAAGGTCATCTAGTCCAGCCCCCACTGCAGTCAGCAGGGACATCCTCAACTAGACCAGTTTGCCCAAGGAAGTGATGGCCAAGTGAGGGACTTTGCAGTGCTGGGATAGTGGTTTTGACTTGATCTTAAGGGTCTCTTCTAGCTAAAATGATGTAATGATTCTACTCCCAAGACTGGCAGAGTTATCCCTGCCCAGGATAGGTTTGACACTAGCTTTGACACTAAGAGTGCTTATGACCAAGCCTAACAAGGCTGACTCCTGAACAGCATGGGTATTTGCCTTCTGAGAGAGAATGTGTTTTCCTGCTGTCCTGAAAAGGCAGGCAGCTACACTTCTATTAAAATAAGCTTTTGACTTTGTAGAAAGTGAAACTTACCATTATCCAGGGATGTTGGCTTCCACCTAGGAAGGAACACAGGAGCTTTGTGCATCAGTGATGGTTATCTCCAGAGGAAATCCAGCATTGTTACACTGACTGCTCCATTGCTTTTCCCATTTGTAGGACTTCACTTGCAGGATTTCCTTGTTCCAACTATTTCTTCATAGACCCAAGCACTATTTTCCCCTCTCCTCTGCAAGAAAAGGTCAATGAAACAGAAACAAACAAAGGAGGAAAATGTCTTTCCATTCACTTGCCATTCTGCCAGTCCAAACAGCTCTGCACTGTACAGGGTTTCCCTGAAANATTGAGGGGCCCAGAACTGGCCACAGTACTCAAGGTGTGGCCTAACCAGTGCAGAGTACAGGGGCACAAGATTGACCTCAGGGAAAGAGTCTGATTCTCTCCAAAACATGATTAAATAACTTCACCACTGTCAGTGATGTGTTTTTAATTAGCAGCATGACTTTTTTTTTTTTTTTTTTAAAATATCCCTGTTAAGGGCTGAGGAATTTTGGCAGGTATCATAAACTGCTGCATGGTCTGACTTTGCTGCTCCAAATGCATTTATCAGAGAGGCTGATATCCAGAGTTGTTCAATAGCTCTGGAATGCAAATTCCAGCAGTTCCTCCATATGTCCATCTGCAGCCTTATGTTGCAGTTTTGTGCTGGAGAACCAAAAGGTCAAACAGGCCTCATCTGGGGTAAAATCAGCTGCACTGTGGGCTTTGAGAGAAATCCATCTGATTAAACCAAAGCACAACCCTGTGGATTGAAAAGCTGATATTTTATGAGTATTTATATATCTGAGTGTATATAGCTTAGCCTTTTTTAAAAGTATTTTTTGTGGCTCTTCATATTGGGACAGTGCCTAGAAGCAGACCACCATATGGATTATGCAAACAATGGAGGGAAAAAAAAAAAGTTGTCTACACTGCAGATCATTAATCTAGCTTTAAAATGTCCACTTATGCTTTCAGAGGTCATTTTGGTTTGTTTTATAAACCTGCTTGTTGTCTAGAGTAGCCCAAACAGCAACAGCGCTGAGGCCTTTCCCTTCTTCTGATAAGGGATATAAAAAAAACTGCTCTCGTGTGGAATTTGCTTCCTGAGCATTCAGGTGGAATCATAGAATCACTTTGGTCATAAGAGACCTTTCAGGTCCAAACATTGACCCAGCAGTGCCAAGTCCACCACTAAACCATGAACCTCAGCATCATATTAACATATCTTTTATATCCCTCCAATGATGGTGTCTTCACTACATCCCTAGGTAGCTTGTTCCATAGCTTGACTAACTGTTTCAGAGAAGATATTTTTCCTGGCACACATCCTAAACTCCTCCTGGGTCAACTTGAGGCCATTTTGTCTTGTTCTGTTGCTTGTTATTTGGGAGAAGAGACCATCCCCCCACACCTTGCTCCAGTATCCTTTCAGGTAAAGAGATCAAGAAGGCCTTCCCTCAGCCTCCTGTTTCCAGGCTAAACAGCCTCAGTTCCCTCAGCCACTCCTCAGAAGACTTGTGCTCTAGAGCTCTCAGCAGCTTTTGTTGCTCTTCTTTGAAGAGCACTTTGATATCCTTCTTGTAGTGAGGGCCCCAAACTGAACACAGTATTCAAGGTGCAGCCTCACCCGTGCTGAGCACAGCAGGATGATGGCTTCCTTAGTTCCGCTGGCCATACAATTTCTGCTACAAGCCAGGATGCTGTTGGTCATCTTGGCCACCTGAGCACACTGCTGGCTCATATGTGACTGTCCACTGATGATCCTTCATGTGAGTTTTCTGATACATTTCATGATTCAGAGACACCTGAACTGCACATAAAAAACCCAATCAAGTAAAAAACCCCAGCCTTTGGGAGTTGTCATGAAGTAGCTGAGCAAGCCTGTGAGAAAATGGTGAGTTAACAGAAGACACAAAGGTTTTGTGCTGTGCATGGAGGATGTGAAGTTTCAGATGGGCTCAGAGTATGGCTGCAGTAAGCCATAACGTAATCCTCCTAGCACGCAATGAGCAGGATGAGGTAGGGATTGAGCAGAGTCACTTGGCTTTGGGATCTTTTCCATTTGCCAGGAGAGTCAGCTTGAAGGAAACCTTGGAAATGGAGCATGCTTAGTGTTTTGAAGAGCTCAGTAGCTTTCACTGTTTGTACTTCCAAATCCACAAAGATGGCTGTCAGAAATGGATCTGCTTCTCTTGACTTGTCAGGGAAGTCTCTGAGGCATGATAGTGACTCCAGAACTTCAAAACAGGATCCAGGAGGGATGATGTTCCACCCCTCTGCCAACAAATTCTTCTAGACATCAGTAAGGCCTGGTCAAAAAATTGCAGAGGACACAACTGCACAAGGAGAGGCAGAAATGACTGCTGCCTTAAAATATGCTCACCTCATGGCATTACAAAATATATTTATACCAAAGGCACTGAGTAAGCTGTACCTTTCAGGTCCTTCAGCTGACAGTGAGACTTCTGCTAAAGGCTGCACAGCAGTCTCCGTTTTCTGCTCCCAGCAAATGAGGAAAACTGATGTTCTGGCAAGGACTTTTCCTGTCTGTCTGGGTCTTAAGCACAGAAGCAGCACTTCCAGGGAAGAAAAAGAAATTATATTTCTGTGTGCAAATAGCAGCCAGCTGCTGGTCGTGGGTTTTTTTTTTTGCTGTCTATTCCACATGCCCCTCAACTTCTACAATGTTTTGAACATGTTGAACCCAATTTCTCAGCCCTCACCCAATGGGTTTAAAGAATAGAATAAAAAACTTCCCCATATGTCAAATACAGCAAATGTCCTGAGGGATTAAAGGGGCAAAGGTGACTTGTTACACCAAGCCCAATCTGTTGCCTCAATATACATCCAGAACTGTCACCAGACATTGGGTCAAGGAGCTTGGTCATGTAGGAGACAATTTCAGGGCAACTCTTTGTGGAAAGAGTATGTGCTGTTCTGCTGCAGAACTGATGCTGTTGGCCTTGCTTAGTTCATCTTTCTGAACTCTGTTGTAGAAGCTTTAGCAATCACTTTTCACAGGATCACAGCATGGTGGGGGTTGGAAGGGACCCCTGGAGATTTCTCTGTTCCAACCCATTCTGATACAGCATAGTCACCCAGAGCAGGATGCCCAGGATCACATCCAGGTAAGTCTGAAATCTCTCTAGAGGAGACTTCATGACCTCTCTGGGCAGCCTGTTTCAGTGCTCTGTCACCCTCAAAGGAAAGAAGGCTTTCCTCTCCTTCAGTTGGAACCCCTTGTATTCTAGTAGGTGCCCATTGTCCCTTGTCCTGTTGCCAGGCACCACAGAAAAAGATCTGGCACCATCCCTTTGACACCTACCTTTTAAATATTGATAAGTATTGATAAGATCTTCTCTGTCTGCTCTTCTCTAGGCTAAACAAGCTCAGGTCTCTCAGCCTGTCCTTGTAAGAGTGATGCTCCAGTTCCCTTCATCTTTGTACCTCTCTGCTGGACTCCTGACAGTATTTCCTTGTCTCTTTTGAACTGGGGAGCCCAGAACTGGACACAGCACTCCAGATGGCCTCACTAGGGCAGAGTAGAGGGAGAGGAGAACCTTCCTTGACTGGCTGGTCACAATGAGCTTCAGGACACCCTTGGCCACAGGAGCGCAATGACGGCTCTTGATGGACTTCTTATCTGCCAGGATGTCCAGGCTGTTCTCTGCAGAGATGCAGAGGCCAACCCCTTCTGCTCTATTATTCTTCCTCTCCAGCCCCTGTGCTGTGAGTGATATACTCCTTGTGGTCCTTCTTCTCGTAACAGAGGGCCTGAAGATCATTTCTGTCTTATCACAAAATCATGGAATGTCAGAGGCTGGAAGGGAACTTGAAAGACCATCCAGCCCAACCCCCTGCCAGAGCAGGATCTCCTATACCAGATCACACAGGAAGGCACCCAGGTGAGTCTTGTGTGCTGGTTTGAGGCTAATTGGAATATTTTACTGAGAGAAATTAAATCTGTATCTGTGAGAAGAAAAAAACCCAACAACAGTAACCTATATCACTATATTCCTCTGCTGAGAAACACAACTAGTCAAAATATAAATCAGACACTCCTCACACACTTCTCAGTTCTCAGTTGTTGTTCTGCTCCTTCACTCTAGTGGTCTGTGGTTGTTTTCTGCCTTAACACTAACCCGACCTAACCCTTTATTTTCTCTAACATCATTCTTGTCTTTTTGACATCTCACCTCAGATCTCACCAGATTTATCACGTGAGATATACAGGGATTGATCTGGTGTTGTTCTGCTATGAGGACAGGCTGAGAGAGTTGGGGCTCTTCAGCCTGGAGAAGAGAAGGCTTCAAGGAGAGCTTGTAGTGGCCTTCCAGGGGACCTACAGAAAGGCTGGGGAGGTACTATTGACAAGGTCTTGCAATGACAGGACGAGGGGCAATGGGTTTAAATTGGCAGAGGTGAGATTTAGACTGGATGTCAGGAGGAAGTTCTTTCCAGTGAGGGTGGTGAGGAACTGGCACAGGTTGCCCAGGGAGATTGTGTCTGCTCCCTCCCTGGAGGTGTTCAAGGCCAGGTTGGACGAGGCCTTGAGTGACTTGTGCTAGTGGGAGGTGTCCCTGCCTATGGCAGGGGGTTGGAACTAGATGATCTTTGAGGTGCCTTCCAACCTTACCCTTCTATGATTTCTGAAGGGAGGGGAAGAGGGGGAAAAAGGTGGGGGGAGGTTGGGTCAGGAGCCTGATCTATTCCAGTTAGCCTCAAACCAGCACAACCTGGTGAACCAAAGGCTGCAGGATGCTTGAGTTTTCAGCCAGCACTTGAGTTCAGAGCTGAAGCAACAAAGTAGCACTCCAGAAGTAAAAGAGAGTTTCTCAAATGAGTGCCTAACCTTTCAGTCGCTGTGTTCGTTCTTGGCACACAGTCGGGGGCATACAAAAAACATTTATTTTTGCCAAATGGTACCAAGAGCAAAATTCCACTCCTGTGACCTTGTGTGGTTTACCAGGGTAAAGCACAGTACTAAAAAAAAAAAGGAAAGACAGATCTAATTAAAATCCTTTGAAAAACACAAACATTGAAGAAAATCTTGTCAGCTGTGTGGAAGGGAGAAAGGCAAACACAAAATCTTAAGCTGCTCTCCTCTCTGAAGAAGGACAACATTGTACCAAAGGACTAACTGCTGCAGAGTTTTACTTTATCCTTTCGTAGAACTGAGGAAAGAAAATAAGGTACAACCCACAGGCCTTCCACATCTGCCAGAAGGCTTTTTTTTCTTCTCCCCTCTTGCTACATAATGAACAAACACTCTGTGCCTTTGCTTCAAAAACAGGTTGTTTATGGTCTGACACTGAATTCCCCTTTTATTTGCTATGTTTTTTTCATCACTGTATTACTGGAACAGTTCTCTGACAACAGGCTGAGAGGCCCAGGGCTGTTTAGCCTGGAGAAGACTGAGAGGGGATCTTCTCCATGCTTATCAATGCCTAAAGGGTGGGTGTGAAGAGGATGAGGCCAGGCTCTTTTCAATGATACCCAGTGACAGGACAAGGGTCAGTGGGTACAGACAGGAGTAGAGGAGATTTCATCTGAAGGGGATGAAAAACTTTTCCTGTGAGAGTTAGAGAGCACTGAACCAGCTGTCTAGAGGGGTTGTGGAATCTCCTCTGGAGAGAAGCAAGCCCTGCCTGGATGCAATCCTGGTCAACCTGCTCTGCATGACCCTACTTTAGCAGGAGGTATTAGATAAGATGATCTTCAGAGGTTCCTTCCAACTCCTACTACTGTGTGATTCTGTAAAGTTACTCTTTCAGGTATCCCAGGCAGAGAGAGACCTGGGAGGTACTGATTGACAGCTGACTGAACATGAGCCAACAGTGTGCCTAGATAGCCAAGAAGGCCAATGGCATCCTGCCTGTATCAGGAATATTGTGGGCAGCAGGACCAGGGAAGTCTTTCTGCCCCTGTACTCAGCACTGGTTAGACCACACCTTGAGTACTGTGTCCAGTTCTGGGCCCCTCAGTTTAAGAAGGATGTTGAGATGCTTGAACGTGCCTAGAGAAGGGCACCAAGGCTGGTGAGGGGGCTGGAGCACAGCCCTGTGAGGAGAGGCTGGGGTTGCTTAGCCTGGAGAAGAGGAGGCTTAGGGTAGACCTTACTGCTCTCTACAACTAACTGAAAGAAGGTTGTAGCCAAGAGGGGGTTGGTCTCTTCTCTCACGCAACCAGTGACAGAACAAGAGGACACAGTCTCACCTGCCAGGGGAGGTTTAGGCTGGATGTTAGGAAGAAGTTCTTCACAGAAAGTGATTGGCATTGGAATGGGCTGCCTGGGGAGGTGGTGGAGTCCCTATCCCTGGAGGTTTTTAAAAGGAGACTGGATGAGGCACTTAGTGCCATGGGTTAGTTAATTAGAAGGTGTTAGGTGATAGGTTGGATTTGATGATCCCATAGGTCTTTTCCAACCCAGTTAATTCTGTGATTCCCCATTCCGTTCAATGCAGAGGTGCACTTAATTTAGACTAGAGGGAATGTACCCAAATTCCTGAGTAATCCACAGTGGGAATTGCCTGCTGCTTCTCACTGGGCAGGTCCTGTGTGAAGGTGTTCCTGTATCTGCCAGGCTTTGGGTGGGTTAATGGTTTTGAGATGAAACCACAATCCCAGTTAGTGAATTGAGAGACATTCCTTGTGTGGCTGCTACTGAACTACAACTTTAACCACCAACCTTCAACCATAAACATTTCTCAATCTATTAAACAAGCTGGAGGGTAGCTGGAAAAGGATAACCCCAGGTATCAGCATAAGTCGGGGACTGACCTCTTGGAAGGCAGTGAAGGGGAAAAGTTTCTGGGGGTCCTAGCTGATGGGAGGTTGACCATGAGCCAGCAATGTGCTCTGGTGGCTGGAGGGTATTAGAAGGACTGTGGCTAGTAAGTTGAGAGAGCTTCTCCTGTCCCTCTACTCTGCCTTGGTGAGGCTGCATCTGGAGTACTGTGCCCAGTTCTGGGCTCCCAGCTCAGGAGGAACATAGAACTGCTTGAGAGAGTCTAGCACAGAGCTGCAAAGATGATTAAGGGAATGGAACATCGCTCTTGTGAGAAGAGACTGAGGGAGCTGGGGCACTGCTGTTTGATGAGGTCACCTCTCAGTCTCCTCCTCTCCAATGTTCATAAATATGTAAAGGGTGAATGCCAGGAGGATGGAGCCAGGCTCTGCTCGGTGGTGTCCAATGACAGGACAAGGGGCAATGGTGGAAGTTGAGGCATAAGAAATTTCATGTAANGAGCTGCTTGAGAGAGTCCAGTGCAGAGCCACAGAAATGATTAAGGAAGTTGAACATCTTCCTTATGAGAAGAGACTGAGGGAGCTGGGGCTCTGCTGCTTGGAGAGGAGCAGCCTAAGGGGTGACCTCATTAGTGCTTGTAAATATGTAAGGAGTGAGTGCCAAGAGGATGGAGCCAGGCTCTGCTCGGTGATGCCCAGTGACAGGACAAGGGGGAATGAGTGGAAGTTGAGGCATAGGAGGTTCCATGTGAACCTAAGGAAGAATTTTTTTTTCACTGTGAGGGTGACAGAGCACTGGAACAGGCTGCCCAGGGAATCTCTCTCTCTGAAGATATTCAAGAACTGTCTGACTGCATTCCTGTGTGATCTGCTCTGGTGATCCTGCTCTGGCAGGGGGGCTGGACCAGATGATCTTTCAAGATCCCTTCCAGCCTCTGATATTCTCTGATTCTGTGGTTGAAGAGTATCACTCCAGAGATCATTATGCTTCAGGACTTGGAGCAGAGATCTGGGCTGCATTTCCTTTCTCTACCTTATCTTCTGGGAGGAGGACCATAAAGGGAATAGTGACAGGTTATTGCACTTGCTTTAGTAGACAAATGTAAACATTGCTCAGAGGAGCCCATTTTACAAGTAACAAATGTGTTGTTTCCATGGTTTTATTGTAAAATATTAAGAAAGCAGTGTTAAAAGCATCCTGTGAATCTTGTTTAACTGATTTTTTAAATTATATTAATGCTACTTTTAAGAATAAGGCTATGCTAAAGTCATCATCTGTATGGCCTTTACTTGAGGTGAAGCTGCTTAAATAAAAAATGTTTCTCCTTATCACTCAGGAGAGTCACTCCCTTCCTGTCTTCTTTTCATGTTGCGTGCTTCCACACATTCTCTGCTGCATACTGTATATCCTCCTCAGCCCTTAACTACAGAAGTATTCTTGTGTTTGGCTGTCAAGTAGTTGCTGCTCTTGTAGATGTCCAAACAGTGTCTATCTGCCTAGTCATGAGAAATGATATTTTGGGAGGAGCAGAGAGAAGCAGAGAAAGTTAATTTCAAGCTGTGACTGGGTAGGTTTAGACTAAATATTAGGGGAAAATAAATTCACAGAAAGTGTGTTGAGGTATGTTTATGTTATTTGGATGTGGTGCTTGGGGATATGGTTAGGGGTGCACCTTGTAGAGTAGGGATGTTGGTTGGACTTGGTGATCCTGAGGGTCTTTTCCAACCTGAATGTTTCTGTGACTTCTGTGAATGCAGCATCACCCAGGGCAGGATGTGCTGTGCCTCATCTGATGACATTCTATGATGCTGTAACTGAATGGGTAGATGCAGGGAGACCAGTGGATGTAGTCTACCTTGACCTTAGCAAGACTCTTGATACTGTCTCCCGTAACATGCTTGTGAGCAAGCTCAGTAAGTGCAGGATAGAAGAGCAGACAGCTGGAGATCTGTAACTAATGGTGTCCCCCAGGGATCAGTGCTGGGACCAGTCCTGTTCAATATCTTCATCAATGACATTGATGAGGGGACAGAGTCTGCTCAGCAAGTTTGCTGACAATACCAAGCTGGGAGGCTTGGCTGATACACCTGAAGGCTGTGCAGTCATTCAGGGAGACTTGGACAGACTGAGAGCTGGGCAGAAAGGAACCTAATGAGGTTCAACAAGGATAAATGCAGAGTCCTGCACCTGGGAAGAAATAATAAACTGCACCACTACAGGCTAGGAGGTGATCTGCTGGAGAGCAGCCCTGTGGAAAAAGACCTAAGAGTCCTGGTGGACAAAAAGCTAAGCATGGGCCAGCAATGTGCCCTTGTGGCCAAGAAGGCCGAAGGGATCCTGGGGTGCATTAAGTGTGGCCAGCAGATCGAGGCAGGTTCTCCTCCCCCTCTACTCTGCCCTACTGAGGCCCCACCTAGAATATTGCATCCAGTTCTGGGCTCCCCAGTTGAGGAGTGACAGGGATCTACTCGAGATAGTCCAATGGAGGTCTATGAAGATGATCAAGGGGCTGGAGCACTGGATCAGGCTCCCCAGAGAGGTGGTGGAGTCTCCTTCTCTGGAGACTTTCAAGACCCATCTGGATGCATTCCTGTGTGACCTACCCTAGGTTCTATGGTCCTGCTCTGGAGGTCCCTTCCAACCCCTAACATCCTGGGATCCTCTGTGCCTACCATCAGGCATCTCAGCTGAGCTGCTTCTCAACAGATGGGGAAAGATGCTTCTGAATCCTCTTTCCTGCTGAAGTCTGCCTCTTTCATGAAGAGGGGAATGTGCAACCCAAAATTCCAGTTTTTGTTTCTATTTAAAAACATGGTTTTTATATAAAAAATCAGATACCTGTGTTCTTAACCAGCTTTGTTTTGAAAAACAGCAAACCCAAATGATTGAATTCTTGTTAACACTTGCTGGCAGCTGGGATTTTTTTCTTCTGGCTTTGGCACAGCGTTGTTCACAGGCTCGTTTAACAAAAAGATTTGTGTTCAGAATGAACTGTGAAATGGAAAGGAGAAAGTACCTGTAGTGGTGTAGAGCTGACACTTGAGCTGAATCTGAAATTATAAACAAGAAAGAGGAACTTTCTGGACGTTTTTTAGTAGAAAGTAAATAGAATAGGATTGGTTATAGAAGAAAAATAATAGATAACATTTAATTTGTTTGCTAGACTAGTACATAACTGGTGCACAAACTGTCCCTCCCTCTCTCCTGCTTCCTGCCTCCTCCTCTTCTTGTCCCCATGCTGGCTGATCTTGCATGGCTACACTAACCTTGGCCGAGTAGACAACAGTGGGGGCTTGGTGTTCTCTCTGGGGAGAGAAGAAGGTGACTGCTAGCCCCTTCTGGGTTTGTCCAGGGGAGGATCTCTCTGTTATTTTTCAATTGTAAAGAATTGTAAATATATGTAAATCTATTTTGTAGATATGCATTGCATTATAGGAATAGTGTGGCCAGCAGGAGCAGGGAGGTCATTCTCCCCCTGTACTCTGCACTGGTTAGGCCACACCTTGAGTACTGTGTCCAGTTCCGGGCCCCTCAATTTAAGAAGGACATTGAGGTGCTTGAACGTGTCCAGAGAAGGGCAATGAGGCTGGTGAGAGGCATCGAGCACAAGCCCTATGAGGAGAGGCTGAGGGAGCTGGGATTGTTTAGCCTGGAGAAGAGGAGGCTCAGAGGAGACCTTCTTGCTGTCTACAACTACCTGAAGGGTGGTTGTGGCCAGCAGGAGGTTGCTTTCTTCTCTCAGGCAACCAGCACCAGAACAAGAGGACACAGTCTCAAGCTGTGCCAGGGGAAGTTTAGGCTGGAGGTGAGGAGAAAGTTCTTCACTGAGAGAGTCATTCCCCACTGGAATGGGCTGCCCAGGGAGGTGGTGGAGTCACCGTCCCTGGAGGTGTTCAAGGCAGGTTTGGACGTGGCACTTGGTGCCATGGTCTAGTCTTGAGGTCTGTGGTAATGGGTTGGACTTGATGATCTTTGAGGTCTCTTCCAACCTTGGTGATACTGTGATATGCTTTTAGCTTGCTGTAAATATATAACTTTATCTTGCTTCCAAACCTTATGAGCTAATCTGGTGATTTTATTTGGGAGGGATGTGGGGGTGGGGCATAATTTTAAGCCTACCACAATACCAAACCTTCTTACTTGTGCCTAACATTTTTCTTTGTACTGTCTGATTAATTTTGGTACAGATTTCTGCTTTTGCTGGTGGTTGTGCAATGCTTCTAGCACAGCAGGCCAAAAATATTTCAGTGTAATTGACTGGTGTAGATGAAGATGAAGCCTCTGTTTTTAAGACCTGGGGTTAAGTAAGGTATTGGGGGGGGGGTGTTGTAGGAACAGTACAAATAGGATGGATGCAACCTGAGACTATGGAGCCTTTTTCTGTACAAAAGATTGTGGGTTTTTTTTTTTTTTCTTTTTACAAATGGCATTCAGTACTTTAGCAGAACATTATGACTTCACAATTAATTAAGAAGGGACCTTCTAGACAAGACACTAGGGAACAGCCCCCAAACTGGCACTTAAAGTATGGGCACTGAGTGAGGCATGAGATTTATGGAAAAGTAGTATGTGACAAAATGTGTCTGAGTACTAAAGGAAAACAATGCAGCTATAGAGGCTCTTTCAGTATAGAATCATAGAATGGTTTAGGTTGGAAAGGACCTCAAAGATCATCTAATTCCAACCCCCTGCCATAGGCAGGGACACCTCCCACTAGCACAGGTCACTCAAGGCCTCATCCAACCTAGCCTTGAGCACCTCCAGGGAGGGAGCATCCACAACCTCCCTGGGAAACGTGTTGCAATGTTTCACTACCCTCACTGTAAAGAGCTTCTTCCTAACATTCAGTTTAAATCTCCCCTCTGCCAGTTTATACCCATTACTCCTCATCCTGTCATTACAAATCCTTGTAAATAGTCCCTTCCCAGCCCTCCTATAGGCCCCCTTCAGATACTAGAAGGCTGCTCCAAGGTCTTCTTGAAGCCTTTTCTTCTCCAGGCTGAAAAGCCCCAACTTTTCTAGCCTGTCCATTTTCCTAATGACTGGACATTGGGAAAAATATCTTCCCTGAAAGGGTTGTCAAGGCCTGGAATAGGCTGCTGGGGAGGGGTTTCAAAATCGTATAGATGTGGTGCTGAAGGACACGGTTTAGCGGTGACCTGGCAGTGCTGGGTTAATGGTTAGACTTGACAATCTTGGAGGTCTTTCCCAACCTTAATGATCCTGTGATTTCTGTGACTGCTGTTGCCAGTGTGAACATAACCCAGAATCACAGCTGTGATTCTCTGCTTGATCATACACTAGCTCATGCTTGCTGTATGCCAAGCTGAACGTAGGAGGAAAGGTTGCAGGTCAGTAGCTCTGTTTGGCTTCAAAGCTGATGCTAGAAAGAAGTGCCTCTTCCCACCCACCCCCTCCTTCAGTCAGCTACTATGAATGAGCCATTCTGAGCTAAGGCAAGGCAAACATCAAACACTTAAATTTACACACGTGCCCCTCCCAGATTCGAGCCATGGCTTTGCAGTTCCTCTCAGCTCTACTTGCAGCAGCAGATAACAACCTTGCCTTGCTGGTGTGCTCAACCCATCTGCCTCAAGCAACTGCCACTAGAGATGACAAGAGATGCAGCGTGCTCCTCTCTGCCTGAAGCAGTTTGCAGCCTCACATCAGTGCTGATGTGAGGGAAGATGCTGGGCTCCCATGTGCACAGCTGAGAGCCTGATTCAAATATTTGAAGGAGAAGAAAAAGGTGCACTCACAGCACAAAAGCCAAATGTTTCGTGAGCTGCAGCAAGGCCAGCAAGTCAAGGAAGGGGATTCTCCTCTACTCCGCTCTTTTGATACCTCACTTGCACTGCTGTGCCCAGCTCTAGAGTTCTCAGCACAAGAAGGACAAGAATTTGTTGGAGTGGGTCCAGAGGAGGCCACAGAAATGATCAGAGGACAGGAAGGAGCACACCTGCTATGGAGACAATCTGAAAGAGTTGGGGTTGCTCAGCCTGGAGAAAAGAAGGCTTCAGAGAGAACTTATTGCAGCCTTTGAGTACTTAAAGGGAGCCTAAGAAAGATGGGGCCAGACTTTTTAGTAGGGCCTGTTGTGACAGGAGAAGGGGTGATGATTTTTACATTGAAAAAGAGATTTAGACTAGATCTTAGGAAGAAATGTTTTACAGTAAGGGTGGTGAGACTCTGGCCCAGGTTACCCAGAGACAGTGGTAGATGCTCCATCTCTGGCAGCATCACAATTCAGGTTGGACAGGAATCTGAGCAACCAGATATAGTTGAAAATGTCCTTGCTCAGTGCAGCAGAGTTGGACTAGATGACCTTTAAAGGTTCCTTCAAGCTCAAACCATTCTGATGCTGTGATTTCTGCTGTAGCAGTAGTAGCTGAAGTTCACCCAGTTTTTGGCAGGTTGAGAAGCAGGTATTTAGCCATTGCAGGTTGTTTCTGACCTTGACTGGTGCTGCCTCAGCAGTTTTATGTTATGGGAAGTAAAATAATTATTACCCAGATCTCTTCCCCAGCTCTGAGGCATCCACTTTCTCACCCCTGCTCAGAAGTCATGTGTTAGGGGATACCACTGAGATCCAGGCCCTCATCCTGTCTTAAAAGCTTTATGTTCTGAAATTTCTGTGGCACCTCCTGGTTCTTTGTCTTCCCGTATTATGACTTAATCTCTTCCCAGTTTCTCTTTTTATTTGTCTTTTTTTCCCCATTTTTTTGGGATTTCTTGACTACCTAAGTCGATGCTCTAAACAAAGCATGTAAGAAAAATGAGCAAAACCATGGCAGAGCATTCAAATTTAAAATTTTCTCTCAGCTTTGGGTGTGTAATTAGTAATTGCACTGCTTCAAGAACTACTTTTACAATCACCTTTGAAAGCTCTTTACAAGTTTCTATTTGTTTTCTGGCAGTGATGGATCAGCTCATTGAATTAATAGCTGTAAGGGTCACTTGGACTTGACCAGAGGAGGACAAATAGCTGAGTTAAAGAGCTTGGTTTCAAGATGCCAGGGTGGGTGGAGATCTGGTCTGAAGTGAACTCTCGGTGGTCAACCCCAATAAGACAAGGAGCAACAGCTACAAACTGGAACATAGAAGGTTGAGCTGTCAGGATGGTAATTCCAGACAAAAGGAGTAGTTTGGATTTTCATGTGTTTAAAAAAAAACAACTCTCAAGCACACCTTTATATTGAAACCAAATGTGTTTATGTGAGAGGCAGAAGTTACCTAAGGTGTGTATTTAATGTGCATGGCTAAGTGTCAGTTGTCAACTACCCATCTGAAGACCTATAAATAGTATCTTGTCCAATTTTCTATTATGAGATCACAGAACCTTAGAAGCTGCAAGGGGCCTCCAGAGATCATTAAGTCCAACTCCCCTGCCAGAGCAGGATGCCCTAGGGTAGTCCTGCAGGAACTCATCCAGGTGGTTCTGAAAGTCTCCAGAGAAGGAGACTCCACAACCTCTCTGGGCACTCTGTTCTAGGGCTCTGTCACCCTCACTGTAATGAAGTTTCTCCTCATGTTGAGGTGAAACCTTCTCTGTTCCAGTTTGTAGCCATTGTTCTTTGGCTTATTGCTGCTGACCCCATCCACTTGACACCCACCCCTCAGATATTTGTGTGTGCTGTTTTTCTCTCACTGCCACTCCAGATCTGCTTCAGGAATACCAATTCATGCTTTTTCATGCTTATTTCCCCCTTTCTTACTTGTAGCACTATCAAATAATCTGGATTTGGTGATTTTCCAATGGGTGAGTGTTCTCAGCATTGGAATAGAGATGAGCACACCTCTTTGAAGCCATCCATGTTTCTGTTTGTGTTTCTGTGGGCGTTTTCATGCCCCAGTCGCAGCAAGTTACGTCCCTACACAAACATCTCACTTGTATGCCAGTTATAGATGCTCATCCAAGCCCAAATGTGTCAGCTGGGTTTGCTGACAGAAAGGAGGGCATGCCACACGGCACCAAATGCTTCCCAAAATTTGGCAAGCCTCCATCATACATTTTTATATTTACATATAGCGAGAGTGTGGAGGTTGTGGTTTGTTGTTGTTGTTGTTGTTTTTCTAACCATAGTTCTGGAAATCATTTTCCTCAAACTCCAACTTGTTGGATGCCACTTGTTTGTAGCAAGGTCTGTGTTGCACAGGAGGCTTGCCTGGAGTTTGCTGCCCTGGTGATCAGATGAGCTCACAGCAAAGACAGGGAGATGAGCCTGGGGCAGCAAGTAGGTCAAACCTTTGCCCACCAGCAGGGAAGTGGGGCTGCCCTGCACCATGATGAGCTGTGGGGTGCTAGATGGCTGAGTAGGCTGGGTGGGTGTGCTGTTTTGAGGCTAATTGGAATATTTTAATAGAGAAAATTATATTACAGGCTGAGAAAAGGAAACAATGGTGATGTCGACTTCACTCATAGGCTTGCTGAGATGGATAAAACTAAGAACATAAACATAGATAACACAGTCGTCTCTTGGCCTGTCTAGCAACTTCTGTCTTTTTCTCCTCTCTGCTGACCACTTTTCTTTTAACCCCCCTGGCTGATCCTCCAAACTCACCTTGCGTTTAAGGCAAACCCTGGCGTAAGGTATAGGGGTGGGGAGAAGATGGAAGGGTGGTTGGGAGCCCCTCCTGGGGTCTCTGATTTCTGGGAGGGGTGTTGTGTTTCTGTATTACCTTTACCTTGTATATTTCTGTAAATATTCCTGTATATTGTGTATATATATCTGCTTGTATATTGTGCTAAGCTGTAAATAGAGCTTCAGTCCTTAACTTCCAGCCAGCTGAGTTCTAGTCTGGGTCATTTTACAAAGTGTGGGGGGGCAGGGAACTCCCAAACCATCACAGTGGGTAACACCAGATTACATCAGTACAGGTAAGAAGTTGGCAAACCAGAAACCAGTTCTGCAGAGAAGGACCTGAGAGTTCTGCTGGATGACAAATTCACCAAGAGCCAGCAACATATTCTTGTGACCAAGAAAGCCAAAGGTGTCAGGAAGTGCATTAAGAAGAGAAGGTTGAGGGAGGTTCTCCTGAGACTCTATTCCACCCTAGTGAGTACACATGTGCCCATTTCTTGGCTCTGCAGTTTGAGAGAGACAAGGAATTACTGAAGAGAGTCCAACAGGGGTAAAAAGATGATTAGGGACTTGGAGCATCTCTCTGATGGGGAAGGACTGGGACACCTGCCTCTGTTTGACATGGAAAAGACAAGACTGAGAGGAGATCTTTTCAATGCTCATCAATATCTAAAGGGCAGCTGTCAAGAGGATGGGACCAAACTCTTTTCAGTGGTGCCTAATGACAGGACAAGGGGCAGTGGGCACAAACTGGAACACAGAAGGTTTCATCTGAATGCCAGGGAAAAATTCTTTGCTGTGAAGATGCCAGAGCACTGGACCAGGCTGCTCAGAGAGGTTGTGGAGTCTCCTTCTATGGAGAGATTCCAACCTTGCGTGGACATGATGCTGGGCAACCTGCTGTGTTTGACCCTGCTTTAGCAGGGGGTGTTGAACTAGCTGATTTCAAGAGGTCCCTTGTGACCTCCACCATTCTGTGCAGTAACCCTGGTATGTGATTTTCTCACGTATGAAAGCAGCTCTTGAGGCTTTCATGCTCCAGCAGCTTTGCTGTACCACCTCTAGGAGATGGTATGAGGAACTAACACCTAAACTTGACTTGGGCCTGCTCTGGGTTGAATGCAGCTCATGAGAGCCCTGGCCATGGCACAGGACTTCTGGGACTGCTCTCAGCGGTAGGATTACAAATCTGTAATCATGGAGAGGTTTTGATAATCAAACCAGAGTATTTCTCTTGCTAGGTCAGTGAGTCCACTGCAGCTTGGCATGTGGCAGAATGTGGTCTTAAAGGCTCAGTCCAGTAGTATACCAACATCATTCTGACTAGGAGCTGAATGTCCACTCTCTCATGGGGAAGGACAGTCCCATTCACACACAATCACGTTACTTCAGGAGTGGGAATAAGAACTGTCATATGTGTTGCTCTGATTTCCTGGCTATTTCATCTCTATTTTAACAGTAACTTGTGTTTGGAAGAGTTACTTCATGCACTGCAGCCTTTGGCTACAGATCAGTCTAACAATCACTTCAGTTCACTGCAGTGTAGTTGCAGAGAACTAACCCAGGCACAATCTTGAGCACAGTGTCATGTCTTGATTGCAAATAGTTCAGTGGAGGAAAACAAATCCTTTACTGGATCACCTCCTCCAGAGATCTGCCACTAGAAATCAGGTGTTCAGCTGCAGCTGAGACTGATTTCAAAGGGAAAGGTCAATAGCAAATGAGAAGAAAAGGTGACAGTGTGTTTGCCCCTCTCAGCTGCCCTGGCTGCATCCATAAAAATGTGTGATTGCATGCAACAAATGGGATGTAGGTCTGAAAAAACACTTCTCAATTGTTCCCCGAGTTGATCCTCTGCTTCTGTAGGAACTATTAGAGGAATGGATCCCATTGTTTGGGCCAGCTCTGCATTGGATTTCAAACTTGGTACATCCATGCCCTCTCTCCTTCATCAGATGGCACTTTTCAAAAGTGTGGTAAATGATTTATGCTGGACAAGACTGGGATCTGTAACCTTGTGGTGGCCCTGGTATCACTGTGATGCAAGCAGGGCAGTCTGAAAAGAGGTTCAATATATCTACAACAATATCCCAGTGGCTGCCAACTCATAGTTGAGTTTTCCATGTAAACATAAAGAATAATTTCTTTCCTTTGAATGTGGCAGAGCAATGGACCAGGCTGCTCAGAAAGGCTGTAGATTCTCTGTCTCTCTCTCTGGAAAGATTCCAACCTGCCCTGCTTTAACAAGGACATTGGACTAGATGATCTCCAGAGGTCCCTCCCAACCTTGTTGTGGCACTGGAACGTGCTTTTCTAAGCGTGGAAGCTGGGGAGGTCACAGGAGTCTCCTCCTGCTCTTGCAGTAGCAATAAGTTTCAGTTTACAAAACAGTTGCCAGGCTCTGACAACCTTGTTAGAGGTAAGTTGTTTGGGAACATTTTTCTCTAGATCATTTTGTAATGCAAGAAAATCCTACTGTGTTCAGTTCTGGGCCCCCCAGTTCAAGAGGGACATAGAGCTGCTTGAGAGAGTCCAGTGCAGAGCCACAAAGGCAATTAAGGGAATGGAACATCTCTCTTAGAAGGAACGCCTGAGGGAGCTGGGGCTCATTGCTTGGAGAGAAGGAGACTGAGAGGTGACCTTCAGTCATATTTAACTAAGAGGTGACTGAGAGGTAACCTTCAGTCATATTTACATATTTATAAACATACAATGTTTATAAATATGTAAAGGGTGATGAGTGCCAGGAGGATGGAGCCAGGCTCTGCTTGGTGATGCCCAATGACAGGACAAGGGGCAATGTGTGGAAGTGGAGGCATAAGAAAGTTCATGTAAACACAAGGAGGAATTTCTTCAATGTGAGGGTGACAGAACACTGGAACAGGCTGCCCAGGGGAGTTGTGGAGTCTCCTTCTCTGGAGATATTCAAAACTTCTGCCCCCTCTTTCAATAAAATTTACTAGACTAGCCCAAAAGGTTTGGAAGTAAGATAAAGCTCTATTTTACAATGAGCTAAATTCACGAGCATATATACAAAATATATTTATGTGCATTTACAATTGTTTACAATTTAGAAATAATACAGAAACCAAATCCTAACCCCTGGACAAAGAAAGCCCAGAAGGGGCCAATGCCACTTTCTCTCCCCCCAGACAGAAAACCAGCAAGATCTCACATGTTATCAGTTCAATCAAAGTTAGTATTCAGTTGTGCAGAGAGAAGCAATGGAGGAGGTGGAAGGCAGAAGGCAAAGTGAACAAAGAGTGAGAAATTGTTTATGCATTGCTGTTTTATCCCTCTTAGCAAACCAATGTTACAGACTATATCATTATTATTCTTTTTACAGCCACTGCCCTGCTCATTCACTCTATATTCAAAAGTATGTCCAGAAAGTTCCTCTCTTGTCTATAATTGAGAGCCAAACTAGAGCATTAGCTCTTAAACTGCTGCACCATGGTAGCTCCATAAGCTAAACCTAATGATCAAATTGGCTCCATGCTGCAAAGGCTGTTTTGTGTTGTTCTAAACTTGAAAAGGTAGAAAATTCAGAGCCAGCACTAAATATTTGTTCCACTTTCAAAGCTGAGCATCAGGGACCCATTCCTTAAATAGTGGATGTCAGTTCTCTGAGCCCAGATGTGCTTCTAGTCTGGGTCTTGCCAGTGCTTTTGCTTCCTCACGCTTCCTGCATGAATATCCATGCAGCTTTCTAGCCTTCCATCTTCACCCTTTAAAGCTGGTGTGAGGGGTAGCAGCTGTTCCTTCTTCAGTACAGGTGGTAATAACATTGTACAATTGGTTTTCCACCTTAATCAGCAAAGCTTGCCACTCCAGTGATCCTGTTTCTGTCCAGAAGTGATAAATCGGCCACGATTTTGGAGCAGTTGAAATGTTAGACACAATGCATTAGTCAAAGCCACTTCAGAGTATCAGTTGCTTTCCCTGTGGCATGTAACTAATAATTCAGCTCTTAAAACCTTCCACCTGGATTTGGAAGGTCACCTGAGCTCTTGTTGCAGGCATTTAGCAGGGAGTGGGTGTGAGGCAGCACTGCCAACTGGGATGGGAATTGATAAGCATCATGTTACCACTTATGTAACTAGAAACAACAGCAGCTGACTCCAGCCTGGAATCTGGTATGCTGGTCTTTACTAATCCATTTTACTGGGACTAGGCTGGGATGTTCCTGTTGCTCTCATATTACACAGGCAGCCAATTTCACATTGTCACAGCTTTATCCCTTCTTTAAACAGTCTGAGCTGGACAGATCCAGAGTAATGACAACAGAGAGAGAAACACCAAGCACAAGCAGATGTCTCATGAAGGTTAGCCATCTAGACAGGTTTTATGAGGAGCAGCTGAGGGAACTGGGGTTGTTTAGCCCAGAAAAGGAGGATCAGAGGGGACTTTCTTAGTCTCAACAGCTACCCAAAAGGAGGTTGGAGCAACATGGAGTGTCAGTGTCATGTCCCAAGTAACTAGCAACATAGCAAGGGGAAATGAACTCAAGTTGCAGCAGGGGAGCTTTAAGATGGATATTAGGAAATATTTCTTCCCTGAAAAGAAAGGAGGAAGTTCTTGACAGAGACAGTGATTGGCATTGGAATGGGCTGCCCAGGGAGGTGGTGGAGTTGCCATCCCTCGATGTGTTCAGAAAATACAGGATGAGGCACTTAGTGCCATGGTCTGGTTGATTGGCTAGGGCTGGGTGATAGGTTGGACTGGATGATCTTGGAGGTCTCTTCCAACCTGGTTGATTCCTTGACTGAGGCAGACCACCCAGGTAAGCAGTGAAGTCACCATCCTTGGAGACACTTCAAAGCCATGTAGGTGTGGTGCTGAGGGACATGGGTTAGTGGCGACCTGGCAGTGCTGGGTTAGCAGATGGATTTGACTGTGGCCTTTCAGTACTTAAAGGGGAGGCTATAAGAAAGATGAGGACAGTCCTTTTAGCAGGGCCTGTTGTGGTAGGACAAGGGGTGATATTTTAAACTAAAAGAGGGGAGATTTAGACTAGACAGAAGGAAGAAATTATTTACAATGAAGTTGATGGAACACGGGTCCAGGTTTCCTGGAGAGGTGGTAGATGCCCCATCCCTGGAAACATTCCAGGTCAGGTTTTGTGGAGCTCTGAGCAACCCGATCTAGGTGGAGATCTTCCTTCTCACTGCAAAGAAGTTGGACTAGATGAACTTTAAAGGTCCCTTCCAAGCCAAACCATTCTACGAGTCTATGTTCTGAGGGGAAAAAAACCCCAAAAACAACCAACCAACAACCCAAACAAATGAACACAACCACAAAAAAAAACCCCAAACAACTAGGACTAATTAAAAACATCAAAAGACTTGTAGTCTGATTAAAGCCACACTTTCTGAAGTAATGTTAAATGAGGAAGCAATCAGAATGGATGCTCCTGACAGATATTCCCAAGGGTTCATTCTTATGCTGAGAGCTATTTAGTCACTTAGATTTTGACTTGGGAGCACAGGCTGCACTTCATTAGGCAAAGACAGTGATGATGATCAGAGGGTTGGAGCAGCTCTGCTATGAGGACAGGCTATGAGAGTTGGGGCTTTTCAGCCTGGAGAGGAGAAGGATTCAAGGAGACCTTGGAGTGGCCTTCCTGTATCTGAAGGGAGCCTACAAGAAGGCTGGAGAGGGATTATTTACAAGGTTGTGTAATGACAGGGTGAGGAGTAATGGGTTTAAACTGGCAGAGGGGAGATTGAAACTGGATGTTAGGAGAAAGTTCTTTACGGTGAGGGTGGTGAGGCACTGGCACAGGTTGCCCAGGGAGGTTGTGGCTGCTCCCTCCCTGAACATGTTCAAGGCCAGGTTGGATGAGGCCTTGAGCAACCTATTCTAGTGGGAGGTGTCCCTGCCTATGGCAGGGGGTTGGAACTAGATGACCTTTGAGTTCTGTCCAGGGGTGGATGAGGGGTGAGTTGAGAGTTTGTGGGTGCAAATTAAGGGCCAGGCTAGCATGGGTGATACAGTTGTGGGTGTCTATTACAGGCCACCTGATCAGGAAGTTGATGACAGCTAACAGCAGCCTTGCAATCACACACCCTGATTCTCATGGGGGATTATAACTATCCAGACGTTTGCTGGAAGGGCTACTCAGCCAGCCACAGTCCAGGAGGTTCCTCCAGTGCATTGATGATCACTTCTTGATGCAAATGGTGGAGGAGCCAACTAGGAGGGAAGCACTGCTGGATCTTATTTTCACCAACAAAGAGGATCTGGAGAGGCTGGAGAGTTGGGCAGGGAGAAATTGAATGAAATTTAACAAGGGCAAGTCTTGCAACTGGGAAAGAACAACCCCAGGTATCAGTATAGGTTGGGGACTGATCTGTTGGAAGGCGGTGAAGGGGAAAAGGATTTGGGGGTCCTAGTGGATGGGAGGAGCCAGCAATGTGCTCTGGTGACCAGGAGTGCCAATGCCATTCTGGGGTGTACTAGAAGGGGTGTGGTTAGTTGAGAGAGGTTCTCCTTCCCCTCTACTCTGCCCTGGTGAGGCTGCATCTGGAGTACTGTGTCCAGTTCTGGGCCTCCCAGTTCAAGAGGGACATAGAACTGCTTGAGAGAGTCCAGTGTAGAGCCACAAAGATGATTAAGGGAATGGAACATCTCTCTTATGAGGAGAGTCTGGGGGAGCTGGGGCTCTGCTGCTTGGAGAAGAGGAGACTGAGAGGTGACCTTATCAGTGTTTATTAATATGTGCATCCAAGAGGATGGAGCCAGGCTCTGCTCAATGATGTCTGATGACAGGGCAAGGGGCAATGGGTGGAAACTGAGGCATAGGAAGCTCCATGGAAACATGAGGAGGATTTTTTTCCCTGTGAGGGTGACAGAACACTGGAACAGGCTGCCCGGGGGGGTTGTGGAGTCTCCCTCTCTGGAGATATTCAGAACCTGCCTGGATGCATTCCTGTATGATCTGGTATAGGTGATCCTGCTCCTATGAGGATTGAACCAGATGATCTTTCAAGGTCCCTTCCAGCCCCTGACATTCTGTGATTCTATGATCTTTGATATCACTTCCAACCTAAATCATTCTATGCAACTATTGATGAAGTAGTAAAGGCCAGTGTCAAGGACAGGGCTGTTCTTCAGGGTCTTCTGAATCACCTGGTAAATCTTACGAAGGGAGGGGGCGGGGGGAAGAGAGAATTAAATCTTTAGTTAAATTCAAGGTACTTAGAGACCAAAAATGTTCTTTTAGAGCTTTGCCATTTAACTGTATTTTGGAAACCAGTGACTCAGGCTGATTGCTGCAATGGATAGTCAACTAAACACGTGCTCCCTGTGTGATGTGCTATACTGAAAGCAAATGCTACCCTTTCAGATTAGAGCAGATTGCTGAGTAAAGGTCGAGGAGGTGACATTTCCATGTGTACAGCATTAGTGAGACCATTACTGAGACACTGACTGCTCCTGGTGTTTACGTGTTTAAAAAGAACAGATGGGCAGAGAATGGCTAAGCAGCGTGAGCATAGGTTGAGCTGTCCACAGCAAGGCAAGAGAAGCTAAACCCACTTACTTTGGTGAAGATGAGTATTTATGTTCTTTCACTAGCAGTTGAAAACAAAGAGATTATTAATAAACTATCTCTGGATACGACAAAATGGTGAAGTGCTGAAGGTAGATAAATTCAGATTAGAAAAACAGCTGACTAAAAATGCCTTTTGCTTCCAGCAACTAACCACTTGAGCTTGTGGGGCTTGCCAGTTAGGTGAAGTCTGAGTCAGCACAGAATCTTTATGTAAGTTGGTGTGACACAAACGTTTTGATAAGTGTTCAGGCAGATCAGGCTAAGTGAATTTAGAGGTTTTAGTGACTCTAGACAGAACAAATTCACAGAGNGGTGCAACTTGAGGCTATTTCCTCTCACCCTATCATCTGTTACTAGGGAGAAGAGGCTGACACCCACCTACCTCCAATTTTCAGGTAGAGAACAATAGGATCTCCCATATAATTTTAGCAAATTGGAGTAAAACCAACGAATGCCTGGAAATCATCAGACATTGGAATGTTACAGTGAATGGTGAAGGGAGACTTGATATAATCTGGGGATGTTGGATGGAAAGGGCAGAGCAGGCAGCAAGTGTCATCTTTTATCTTGCAGAGCAAGGCATTTTGCACAGGCAGTGGGTAAAATATTTCATGTTTATTTGTCATACTTTGACTTCTTGCGAGGCCAGAAGCAGCTTGACTTTGTAGCTCAGATTCATTTCATACAGTCAAAGAATGGTTTGGGTTGGAAGGGACCTTTAAAGGTTGTCTAGTCCAACTTCCTTGCAGTAAGAAGGGACATCTGTAACCAGATCAGGTTGCTCAGAGGCCCAAACAACCTGACATAGCATGTTTTCAGGGATGAGGCATCTGTCACATCTCTGGCCAGCCTGTGCCAGCATTTCACTGCCCTCAATGTAAAACACTTCTTCCTTCTACCTAGTCAAAATCTCCCTTCTTCAGTTTAAAACCACTACCCTTTGTCCAGTCGTGACAGGTCCTGCTAAAAGGACTGTCCCATCTTTCTGATAGGTTCCCTTTAAGTACTGAAAGGCCACCTGAAGGTCTTCCTGGAGCCTTGTCATCTCCAGGCTGAACAACCCCAATTCAGTCTTTCTTCACAGCTGAATTGTTCCAGGCCTGCTCCAGACCTGCTCCAACAGGTCTATGTCCCTCCTGTGCTAATAACTCCAGAGCTGGACACAGCACTGCAGGTGAGGTCTCAGCAGAGCAGAACAGAGGGGCAGAATCCCATCCATTGACCTGCTGGCCACCAATTTCCCAAATTAAATAAACCTTACAAGCAGAAGGAGGGCCTCTGATGTTAGAATGATTGTTTCTACACTGGGGCCTTTGCTATGATAAAAAAATTTGATGAGTTGACCTATCTATTAATTTTAGGAACAGGTGGGATGTTTATAACAGGTTCTTTACTATGAGGGTGCTGGGACACTGGAACAGGTTACCCAAGGAGGTGGTTGGGGCCTCACCCTGGAGATATTTAAGGTGAGGCTGGACAAGGCACTGGGCAACCTGATCTAGTTGAGGATGTCCCTGCTGACTGTGGGGGAGTTGGACTAGATTGAGATGAATGTATTACAATCTGAACTCTGTGGAGTCCACTCCTCTCAAACTGGTCCAAAATATCTAGAAATTTTTGTTTACAATTAATTTTCAGTTTCAAACTGTAACACCTTTGGAGGTCCCTTCCAACCCAGACCATTCTATCATTCCATGATTTTCACAGCCATGTTAAAGCCAAAGGACAGAGGATGTTTAGGGACCACATATCTTCCTTCCACAGCAGTGCTGTTGCCCACATGTTTGTTCTATTTCATGGAGCAGATTTAGAAAAGCTTGTTTTGATAAACTGTTTGTTTGCTTGGCTTGGCATTCCCAAACAGCTCTCCACGGAGCAGTCTCGTTTGGGTAGATCAGGGAATCCAGGCTGCTGCTCTGCAGTGCTCAGCCAGCAAGGGGCATGACTCAAGGAGAAGATAATTGGGTTTTGTGGGCTTTAGTTTGTTTGTTTGTGTTTTGCTATGTCTGTTGGGTGGTTGGTTGCTGTGTGAGGGGGAGGTCAGTTTATTGGTTTTGTTTTCTTTTTTTTTTTTTCTGTTTTGTTTTGGTTTTTTTCTGAGTAATTACACAAGAATTGCAAAGCTACTTTCCAAAAGGGAGAAAAGGAGGTCTGACAGGACCTGAAATTTTTGCTGGGTGTGTTTAGCAGTCGAAAGCCATGTTAGGTAGTGGCTAATGATGGCAATTGTAATGCTTTCCTTTTGGGGATGGAAGGGTGGATGGGCTTCTGGATGTGGGGCTTGTCAGCGTGTGTTTTCCTGTGCCTGCAGCACAATCCAGTTTCTTACCCAAATACACTAGACAGCAGGTGCTGAGGCAGGAGGAGAGCAGGAGAATGTGCAGGGAGAAGGTAGAAGTGAGACCTGAATACTGAGGGACAAATACATATCAAAGGATTTTTGAAGTACAAAAGGCAAGTGGCTGCATGGAGGACCTTTATGGCTCTTGACCATCTCTCTCCCATTTTAATGCTTCCTCTCAGGCCTCCATTATGTAGGTGCAGAGGTAGTGGAGTGTCTGGTGGTGACTGAGTAAAGAGAGGGAGAACAAAGTCACCACCCATTATTAAACTAAATAAAGTAAGATGGAAATGTGGACAGCAAGAGCTGGAAACCAAACAACACTGAAAAGAGGGAAGGCTGAGAGGTATAGTCTTCAATGTCTGGCATGTTTGCTAAAAGAAACAAACATAAGATTTGGGCACACAGCAATTTCTTCACATCTGTGTACCTGAACCCTTGTCTGTTTTCTTCTGAATTTCAGTTTGCCTGGAGTAAGCTACTGCATCTCTGAAACCTGAATGTTTGTCACTTATGTTCTTTTACTCAGCCTGTCACTAGGATGCTGACAGAGAAGTTGTTTTGCAGTGGGTGGATGCCAAAAGAGATTCTGGTTTGGGCATTGTTTTATTTGTGGAGGCAAAATTGCTGAAGGCTGAACAAAATAAGTGAAATGGAGAGAAAATTAAACCTTATTCTCATTTCCAACCTAAATCATAGAATTGCTTGGGTTGGAAGGGACCTCTAAAGGTCACCTAGTCCAACCCCCTGCAGTGAGCAGGGACAGTGTATTACTGACCAGGATTAAACACACATTCAGGGTGTGGGAACAACACTCTCTTTCATCTTTAGTTACTCTTTTCTGGTGTGTGTCCCCATGGGAGTGTTTTTAGGCAGCAGTTAGAGCTGCCTCCACCTTCCCTCACCCAGGCTTTGTTCCTTGGCCTGCTGAGTTTTCTACTGCAGCAGGTCCCAGCCAGTGTGAATTGGTGGCTGCTGAGAGCAGCAGTCCCACCCTTCAGCTCACTGCTGGGCATTTGCCCAGCTGGCAGCAGAGCCAGCCACTGCCCTCTTGTCCTCACCCTTCAGCCTCCTTTCCTCCCATGCCGTTATTTTTAATCTGGATTGGCATCTCAATTCATGTCACCCTGTGGCCTCCTGCTTCTGCCAATGGAAACAGGCTGTGAAACTACAGGGTTAACCCCAACTCCTTCAGGCTCCCCACAGCCCTTCTTACCCTGAGCAGCTCAACCCCATCTGCTGGAAGCATCTCCCCTGATAATGCAGAAGATGCCATCAGACTTTTCCCACTGCTACAGCACGTGAGGACTACCTCTCCCCCTCTGCTCTTTCCTAGTGTGGTGGGTTAGGAACTTGCCCTCACAACTAAAATTTACCAGACCAGCTCAGAAGTCAGATAAAGCTCTAATTTACAGCAAAGCTACATTTACAAGCATACATACACAATATATTTACCTGCATTTACAATTCTATATGATTTAGGAATAATAAAGAAATCCAATTTTCCCCCCTGGACAAAGACAAGGCCAGAAGGGGCCAACGCCTCCCTCTCTCTGCCCAGATAGAAAACAGCCAACAAAGCTCATGTCTTATCTGGTCAGTCAAGGTTAGTGGAGGAGTTAGAGAGAGAAGTGAAGGAACAGCAAACAGATCCAATGCCCAAGAGCCAAGAAGAAAAAATTGTTTGTACATTGGCTTTTTATCCCTCTTATCAAACCAAAGAATGATACAGAGTTTATTATTCTTTTACAACGAACACTCTGCTCATTCAGATTCTGCACTGATCTCTCAGGAAAGTACCAATTTCTCTTATTAGACTATTCCAATAAGCCTTAAACTGCTACACCTAGTGAGGCCATATCTGGAGTTCTGGGGCCAGTTCTGGGCTTATCAGTTCGAGGGACACAAGGAACGACTGGAAAGAATCCAGCAGAGGCTGCAAATAATGTTATGGAGTGGAGCACATCTCTGATGAGGAAAGGTTGAGAGTATTTAGCCTGGAGAAGACTGAGAGGGGATCTTCTCACTGTCCATACATTTCTGAGAGGTAGGTGCCAGGATGAAAGTGGCAGTCTCTTTTCAGTGGTGCCCAGTGGTAGGACAAGGAACAACGGGTACAAGCTGCAACACAGGAGGTTCCACCTCAAGATGAAGAGACTTCTTCACAGTGAGGATGATGCAGCACTGGGACAGGCTCCCCTAAGAGGCTTTGAANACAGGTTGCCCAGGGAGGTTGTGGCTGCTCCCTCCTTGGAGGTGTTCAAGGCCAGGTTGGATGAGGCCTTGAGTGACCTGTGCTAGTGGGAGGTGTCCCTGCCTATGGCAGGGGGTTGGAACTAGATGATCCTTGAGGTTCCTTCCAACCTTACCACTCTATGATAACAAAACTCTAAATTGGAGAGTGCAGCAGAAATTTATTTCTGTATGGAACATGTGTGTGTTTTGCTTCTGAATCTGCACAGCTCCAAGCATAAACCACCCCACTGCTGAAGTCAACAGGGGTAGCATCCATCTCTTCTGATTTCACAGGCAGGCACTATATGTAGCTGTATCTGGAGTAGTCAGACACCATTTGCAGTCAGAGGAGAGTAAATGTGTGCTGGCACTGATCTGTTTAACCTGTTCTAGCTTTCTGTCTAAGCATGTGGACTTAACATCTTTTCACAGAGAGTAATTCAGTTGCAAATAATGAGTTCAGGTTTGGATAACTTCATCTCAAGTCAGCTGATGTGTACCCTCAAACTTTCCAGTTACTTCACTTGGCTTCAGACCAGGTCTTGGCAGGTCTGTGTTTGGTCATGACCACTCACGTAGTTATAATGACCATAACCTTTGAGTTCTGGCCTCAGAAGATCTGTCACTAAATGGAAATAAAGGCCACAGGTTATCATGGTTTAACTGTCCTGTGTGTTCTCAAGATGCCTCCCCCAGCGATGTCTGACATTTCTATACCTTTAATTAGTGTGAGAATCCCAGGTTAATTCAGGTAGGAAAGGGACCTCCTGAGCTCACCTAGCCCAACTTCCTGCTGAAAGCATGGCCAGATATGGGATCAGACCAGCTTGCTCAGAGCTTTGTACAGTTGGTCTTGGCAGCCTCCAAGGCTGGGGAATTCATGGTCTCTCTGAACAAACTACTCTGCTGCTTTCATGGGGAAAATGACTTTCCTCACGTCAAGTCAGAAACCCCTGCTGCGTTGTACAACCTTTGTGTCTCATCCTTCCACCGTGGACCTCTGAAGTGCTTGGTGCTCTCTTCTTGCTAAGTTTCTCGTGGGTGCTGTAGGGGTGCTGATAGAGGTCTCCAAACCCAGATCTCATTCCTCTTCTCCAGGCTGAATGAGCTCTGAGCCTTCAGTGTCTCTTCACAGGTTAGGTGCTCCAGCTGTGATGACTGGTTGGCCCTACACTGAACTCACTCTAGGCTGTACTGGAGGGAGGGTTTATGTGAGTGAAACTAGACACAGTGTCTAGATATGCTCTAATGAGCACAGGACAAAGGGGAATAACCACTTCCCCCTATCTTCTGCTGTGCTACTGCCAGTGCAGCCCAGTGCTCTGCTAATTTTGATTGCTGCCAATGTGCATGTGGTACACACGTGGCACATGTAACCAACTCTCTGTCAGGGTTCCCATATCCCCTGCAGCAGTCAGCTGCTCCCCAACCTGCACTACTCAAGTAATGGTATTTTTCTCCCACTCTATTCTGCCATAGTGGGGGCACATCTTGAGTTCTGGGGCTGGTTCTGGGCTCATCTGTTCAAGAGAGACAAGGCACTACTGGAGAGAGTCCAGCAAAGGCCTACAAAGATGGCGAGGGGACTGGGGCATCTCTCTTAGGAGGAGAAGCTGAGAGACTTGGGGCTGTTTAGGTTGTAGAAGAGATGGCTGAGTGGGGATCTTATCAATGCTTATCAATATCTAAAAGGTGGGCGCAAGAGGATGGGCCCAGATATTTGCAGTGGTGCCCAGTGACAAGGCAAGGAGCAACAGGCACAAACTAGAACACAAGGTGTTCCATCCAAACATAAGGGAAAAAACTCCTGACAGAGCACTGGACCAGGCTGCCCAGAGAGGTTGTGGAGTCTCCTTCTTTGGAGACCTGTGAAAAGTAATTTTGGCAAGAGTTTGCAGTAATTGAAAGCTGTGCTAATAAATACCATCTACCCTAATTACTAATTATCATTAGGCCATGCACTTAGAATAGATTCAAAATATCAAAAGTCAGTTGATATTTATTGGGAATACTTCTCTAAAGCAAAATGCTCACTGGGATTCGCTATTTAGCTGAATCCTGACACAAAATAGAAGTAAGAATCTGATGTGGGAACTTTGAACAGCTCAAAGAGAACAGTTCATTATGCATCTGGGGGATATATGTTCTCTTGTGGCCAAGAAGGCCAATGCCATTCTGGAGTGTATTAGAATGGCTGTGGTTAGTAGGTCAAGGGAGGTTCTCCTGCCCCTCTAGTCTGCCCTAGTGAGGCCACATCTCAAATATTATATCCGGTTCTATGCCCCTCAGTTCAAGAAAGACCTCAGGGAACTGCTTGAGAGAGTCCAGTGCAGAGCCACAAAGGTGATTAAGGGAATGGAGAGACTGAGGGAGCTGGGGCTCTGCTGCTTGGAGAAGAGGAGACTGAGAGGTGACCTCATCAGCGTTTGTAAATATGTAAAGAATGAGTGCCAGGAGGATGGAGCCAGGCTCTGCTTGGTGATGCCCAATCCCAGGACAAGGGGCAATGGGTGGAAGTGGGGGCATAGGAAGCTCCATAGAGAACAATTTTTTTTCCACTGTGAGGGTGACAGAACACTGGAACAGGCTGCCCAGGCAGGTTGTGGAGTCTCCCTCTGTGGAGATATTCAAGATCTGCCTGGATGCATTACAGTGTGATCTGGTATAGGCAATCCTGCTCTTGCAGGGCAGTTGAACTTTCAAGGTCCTTTCCAACCCCTAACATTCTGTGATTCTGTGAGATGCTGGTGCTGTTTGAAATGAAAGCCATGAAGAGTTGAGGTGCTCTGGCTGGTTGTGTACAGGATTTTAGTGCCTTTTTAGCCTATGGTAGTGCTCTGTGTGCATGATGTGCACCCCCTCTTGGGTCCAATCTTACAATTCCCTTGTGAAGGAGGAACGAGTTACATTCCCTGTTTAAAAGGTAGAAACCACAGTGAGGAAACCCCAACACATCTGATCTAATTTTAATCACTGGAAAAGTTAGGCATGCAGCCTCTGGCTAGAAACCCACAGTCCTTCTAGAAAGGGAGAAAGAGATCCTCCAGATGTTCTTGGATTTCATCTCTTCACTATTTGTCCCAGGATGAAAAATGGTCTGTCTGTCTTCAGAGATGCTGTGGGAACCCGAGCAGTCAGTCTAAATTCAAAGAATCATAGAATGATTTGGGTTGAGAGGGATCTTTAACAGTCAGCTAGTCTAAGACCCTCACAGTGAGCAGGGATATCTTCAACTAGAGCAGCTTGCTCAGAGCCCCATCCAACCTGACCTGGAATGTTTCCAGGAACGAGGTGTCCACCACCTATCTGGGCAACCTGTGCCAGTGTTTTATCACCCTGTCAAAAATGTCTTTTTATCTAGTCTAGATCTCCCCTTCTTTAGTTTAAAACCATCACTCCTAGTCCTGTCACAACAGCCTCTGGAAAAGTGACCGTTGCCATCTTTCTTATAGGCTCCCTTTAGATCCTGAATTAATTATCAGTCTTTAACTGAGATTCAGGCTAAAACCATAGTTAAAGCTAAACCTTGGCTTCGCCATTTAAGAGTTTCTCCTCCAGGTAAGTCTCAGAGAGCTGTGAGTGTTTCCAGATATTCTTCCCAAGTACAGAAAGCCCCCAGACCATCGCTCCTGTTGCCTCACTGTGGAGGTGGTGAGGGAGATGATGAACAAACTGTTTTCCTTCGCCCTCACTCCCACCTTTGGCAGGACATTTGCCCTCCATTGGTGGTATCGTGGTTTTGTTGATGTTGAGGAGGCAAACAAGGAATTGTAGTTGGCATTTCCATTCCCTTCTTGTGTCCTCAGATAATCCTGTCAATAGACACAGAAACTGCCCTCTGCTCTTGTTGAGAAAGGACCTAATCTATTTCTCTCGGGGGAAAATGTTGCCATTTAGCTAGCAGAGTGCTTGGAGGTATCCCAAGTTCTTGCAGTAGAAATGGCACTAAAATATTCCTAATTTTTTTTCTTGCATGTCAAGATTTTCAATACTAATGTCACTGACACAGCCATAAGAATTGAGCCACTTATTTTCTTCAACACCTTCACAGGCATGCAGACCAAACCCTGCTGCTAGCGAATTCTGTTGGGGGATGGAAGGGTTTGGGGTTTGTTTCATACCATTCTCAAGAGATAAGCTGAACTCTCATGCTGGGGGGGAAAGAATCACCCATGTGTGTGCAGCACAAAGCAGAGTGGCAGCACCCTGGGGTACAAGTCACCAGTTTTATTTCCAGACTGTGGGAATCCTGCCTGGGCTACACTGTTCACAGGTTTCACTAGGAGAGCACTTCAAACAAAGACTCTTGAATACTAAAAAGAAACCTTGATTACTTTTTTTCCCCCTAAGTATGGAAGAGGTCTGTTGTACAATCAACAATGAGAAGTGCTAAGAGTCCTTTATCCTAGCCCTTCCTCAGAGGTGTGGTGCTGCTTTGGTTACCAGAGTCCTGTGGTAACCTAAAGGACAGCAAACCTCAATTAAGATTTAGTTTTGAGGCCGAAAACTGTCCAATGATTTAGTCTCATGGATTAAAGAAAACAAAACCATACCGACAGCTGGATAAAATCCACATTCTTTTCAATTGGCATCATCCTACATCAAGGAAATGTTTGAAATGCTGGCAGTCTCCTGTGATAGGCCTGTGAAAGTTATTATATTGCTTTAAGTCATTGAAGGAACAGGAACTGAGAGCTATAGCACAAATGTGTTATATAAATCTTCAATGGCATCGCTGTTGTTTCTACAAAAAGTTTGATGGATGTCAGGTCCCCAGTGGGTGACCTTTTAAAAGAGACCACATCAAATGGAGGGATATAGCTGCAGCTCTCCACCCTCACACTCTTCCTCCTTGCTTCTTCTCACCAGAGTGCCTCTAGACAGCTATGTCATCTGTAGCCATAAAATAAATTGAAGAACGTCTGTCTTGCTGAAGGCAAAGAAGGAGCCTTTTTCTCAGCCCTGTTGAACTGCACTGCAAAGTGAGCTCTCTACCTGCAGTGTCTTAAATGACCATGAAAATTCCTTCTTGTCCTCCCTTGCCTCTGACTGGGGAATCCAGGGTTAAGAGGGACATTTTGGGGGGGGGGGGACGGACGACACTGGGCAGGAAGTGACAGAACTACTATCTCTCTGCTACCTTTAACTTACTGTTTAATTAGTATGAGAACAGCATAATTTCCTGCTAACATCTCAGCATAGGATCATAGAATCATTTTGGTTGGAAAAGACCTTTAACATCATCAAGTTCAATCATTATCTAACCCTACTAAATCATGTGCTACACCATGTACCTTAGCACCACATCTGTGTCTTTTAAACATCTCCAGAGATGGGTATTCAACCACCTCCCTGATAATGCTAGAGGAAGGAGAAAGGTTAATTTTCAGAGGGGCTTGCTGAAGCACAGCTCCTCCTGGGAAACACACGTGGGATAGTTCAGGGCCAGTGATGCTTCTTACCCTGACCACTTCCACTCAGAAGAAGAGCTCAGCACAGCATTGAGGGGGTGTAGCACACAGGATCACTTGTCCAGTATTTGAACCAGGCTGCAGGGGTCAAAACTCACCAACTATTGGGGTAGAAAATCTACCTAGTCATTCTTTCCTTCTTCCTCAGCGATGCCGTGCTTGGTGGCATCTTAAATCTTTTCTCTACCATGTAGAATCAGAAAGGTGAAGAGAAACAATCATTGCTATAACCATGCAAGGGTATCTTACTTTTAGAATGTCACAGAAGAGTAAGGTGTGCTGAAGTGTCCTGTGTGAGACATTTAGATGTGCTGTATTGGCAAACAAGAGCTCTTCACCGCGAGTGACAGAGCACTGGACCAGCCTTCCCAGAGAGTTTGTGCAGCTTTTTTCTCTGGAGAAGTTCAAAACTCACCTGGGTAACATCTTCTAGGTGATGCTGTTTTAGCAGAGGAATTTGACTAGATGATCTCCAAGAGGTCCCTTCCAACCCCCACCATTCCATGATTCTGTGATACTCAGAAATGGCAGTGGTGGAACAAACCATTACTCGTAGGGAGGCGAAGCATTAGTGAAAGCAGCTTTAGGGCCCAGGAGCAAAAGGGAGGATAGAGATCCAAATGCTTCATGGCCACCTACTCCCCTTACAGCCAAGTTCCTGCCATCTTGTGATTGTCTCAGTGCATCCTGTGAGACTTGTGAAGAAATGACACACTGGTTGCCAAGGCAGCTTCCCTCGACCTGTAGATTGTGGTAACAGAGAAAAATTCTTGCAGTCCAAATTATTTTATAAAATAATGTTCATTTTCATGAACAAATATTCTCAGATCTTTCAATTGCTAGTATTCCATGTCACCCACAGGAAGAACCCTTTGGTCCCTCTCTAAGTAGCAGACAACCAATGGGAAGAAGCCAAGCGATTTAGAAGCACCTTAGAGAAGGGGAGAATGCCACAGAGCTTAGACCAGCTCTGTTTTAAACATCCCTACATGCTGCCAAATCCCTTGGAGCTTTCCCTGCTCATGCTGAATGCATGGATATAGGACAAGAGGAAATTACCTTAAGTTATGCCAGGGGAGCTTCAGATTAGATCTTAGGAAATGTTTCTTCACTGAAAGGGTTGTCAAGCCTTGGAACAGGCTGCCCAAGGCAGTGGTGGAGTCACCATTGATAGAGCTTTTAAAAGACACATAGATGTGTTGCTGAAGGACATGGTTCAGTGGTGACCTGGCAGTGCTGGGTTAATACCTGGACTTGATGATCCTAAAGGTCTGGTCGAACCAAAACAATTCTATGGTTCTGTATTGGGACCAAGTTCTGAAGGTTGCTGAGACACAATGTCTTGCAGCAGGAGCATTCAAAATTCATGCCTGTGACAGCAGAGGTGGAGGAGTGCAAATAGGGAAGGGGGAATCTTGTTTCAAGGGGGAAGTGAGATGGGAAATAGCGAAGTAGTTTGGGGAAGGTATGGCACTCTCCATCACCCAAATCTCATTTCAGGTAGTTGTGAAATCTGCACTTGCAAAGAAGAACCTTTTTTTTCCCTTTAAAACTCCATTTAAAAATTCTCTTTGAGCTTACTCACATCCTAACCCTCTGGTTAGACAGCAACCAGTATGTCCTGATGTATCCAAGACTGAGTGAAGTGTATTTTATTATGTGTTCATGACTCTGTGTTTGATATTCTTGAACAGAAGTGGCAGCTCTACAAACAAATTCACTGCTGCCAGCCAACTTCCTGATTTGCCTTAGGAAATGGGGCAGAACTCAGAAGGTTTCTCATGAAATGCAGCATCATTGAAGAACCCAAATAGTCAGAGGAGGTAAATGAATTGTCACACAGAAAATATTAATTCAACCACAAAAAAAAGCCCCCAAGAGTAAAGCAGTGATTAACTTAGCCTCTGCAAGCATGGCACTCATATTAGGGTTGTCCAGAACAATCAAGGTAGTCGCTGCGTGTCTAAATGAGGAGGGACCAGACTATTTATTGACATGCAGGTTCAGGCTCAGCTGTTAGCAGCCCCTCTCCAGAACACTGGCAATTGCAATGCAGGGGTTTCACCAGGAGGCACTTACCTTGCCAAGGATGCTGCTCCTAATGCCCTCCTCCAACCCTTCTCATTGGGCTTCTCTGATCCTCAGAAAGGTTAATGTAGCCCTAGGAAACAATGTCTGCCCATTGGCTCCTTAGGGAAGGCTTGTTTGTTGCAGTGCATTTTTACTCCATCTCCCCTCTTTCTTGTAAAAGAGAAACCACAAATGTTTTTCTTCTGGTTTTAGTCATTTCCTCTCTGCTTGGCAAACCTTGTTTTTTTGACAAGATCTCTCAGATATTCAAACTGAGTGCTGCTTGAATATGAGAGCCCATGGGGACAGTTCAGTGGTCATTTGTGACTATCTAGCAGGCACCACATTCAGCAGAGCTATGCTGAGTAACAATTTCATTTTATTATGATGATTTACTTGGCAGTCCCAATTCATAAGGATATTCCTAATCTTGCTCCAGAGCTTAAAAGACCCTTGTAGCTCTGAAAAGCCAGGTCATGGGCTTTGAACTTTCCATGCCACAGCCCAGCAGTGCAGCATGTGGTGAGATGGCTTGTGGCTCTCGTAGCTCAGCACCTCCATGGTCATGGTCAGTAAGAAAAGCCTACTTGCCTCAGGACCCCACATATCATGAACAATTAAGATGATAAGACTCTGAAGTACTTTTAAAAATGGAGTTAAGGAATAGTAAGGTTGCTGCAGACAGATGAAGCTTCCTTCCCATGCAGTTAGGTACAGGGAGTGGGGGAGGTTTGGCATGTGCCCCTTCATTGGTACAGAGCTGGGACAAGGCCTGGCTGTTCATCTAAAACCACAATGTGGGCAAGTATGCTTGAGTGTATTACCCCAAGCTTCCATGTCCTAGGAGACATCACTGCAGGTGTTTTGGTTGCCCTAACCATAGGTGCTAGTAGCTTCTAAAGAAGCAACATAAGGAATATGGTGCTAATATGGGGTTTTGGTAGCTGTTTGCAAGACCTGAAGGGAACAAGATGTCAAGCGGGAGCCATGCAACCAGGTTGCCCTTTTCCTAGCCTGGCCAAGCCAAGATTTGACTTCATGGGTATCTGCATTTCTATCAGTTTGTATCAGTGATCTCTTGGGAACAGATTTCTTTGATTTTCCTTAAAAACTTTTGTTTAAGACAGATGTGTTTCAGGGGTTTGGGCCTGACCCTGCCAAACACTTCAAAAATCCCTTTCTTCTTTCACTGGAAAAAAACTCTTTAGTAAAATAATTCCAGGAGATACTGCAAGCAGGTACAAACTTGGAGTCTCCCTCTCATTTCATAGCACTGAGTTAATTTCTCTGCAGAAGGAACAGAAACATCAGCAGATACCAAAAAAGTAAAAACATCTACTAAGTTTCAACTGGATTCATGTAGGGATTACATTAAATGATGTCTCACCGGGCTGATGAGGCTATAATAAATGCTCCCACTTGTGCTCAGGGCATTAAAATTTTGCTTGCTGGAAGATTTGTGGCCCTTTTACAGTAAATCTGGTTCCATATCTGGTTTGACACTGCAGTCTGAAAATGGGCACAATTCAAAAGAGTGTCTTGCCAAGAAGGCTGCAACACAGAGCACTTGATATGTTTTTCTGTTGGTCTGGATGCTGAGTGAAGTGGTGGCTCTGAGAGAAAAGTCAACAGTGACTTCTGGGTGGTTTTCACAAAGCTGGAAATACATGCTTCAGGAGCCTGGTTCTGAGCATGGTCTAAGCTGTCATGTTGAATGACATGTTGCTGGGTTAGGAAAGGGTAAACAGAATCCTTTCTGATGCATCTCAGTGCCAGGGTGAGTTAAACCCAGGAGCAGTTTGCAGGAAACAGCACAAACAGTGCAGAGCAGCCTCAGCTCGACAGGGCTGCTGCTGGGCTTAGCAAACGAGACAGGAATGACACCAGCAAGGAGAGAAGACATGGCACAAGCCAAGCACTGAAACCAGCCCCATAGATCCATCTCAGTTATGCTCAGGGTCCTGATTCACCTTCCACCTTTGGGATGCTTGCAGTGAAAGGATATAATACCAGTAAGTTATTGTAAAATGGGAGGCTGGGATCAGCTTCATAACTTACAGTCAGCTGTACTTTAAATTTCTTTTTTAACTGTTTTCTAACTGAAAGCTTCTGAGGCATGACTTTCAGGGCAGATAGATTATTGCACTAAAATTTCTCTGGGATACTTTGTTTATCTGTGCTAAGGTTAGATTGCTCAACATGCACTTAAGTAAATAACATGACCCCAAGAACTATCCTTAGCTACTGCAAAATGTTTTCCCTACAATAATGAAGCACAGAACTGGCATTGCTGGAGCAAGAGTTTACTATGTTCACAGAATGATGGGGGTTGGAAGGGACCTCTGGAGATCATTTAATCCAACCCCCCACTAATGCAAGGCCATCCAGAGCAGGTTGCCCAGGACCACATCCAGGTGGGTTTTAAGGTCTTCAAAGGAGACTTTGCTCTCTGGGCAGCCTGATCCACTGCTCTGCCACCTTCAGCATCAAGACATTTTTTCTCATATTTAGGTGGAACTTCCTGTGTTGTAGCTTATGCCTCATGTCCCCTCTTCTGTTGCTGGGCACAACTGAAAAGAGTCTGGCCCCATCCTCTTGACGCTTGCCCTTTAGATAGCAATAAACACCAAGGAGATTCCCTCTTAGCTTTTTGTAGGCTAAACAGTCCCAGGCCTCTCAGCCTTTCCTTGTAAGAAAGATGCTCCAGTCCTTCCATCATCTTTGTAGCCCTTTGCTGGAGTCTCTCCAATGTTCCCTGTCTCTCTTCAACTGCTGAGCCCAGAACTAAACACAGTGCTCCAGATGTGGCCTCATTAGGGCATAGTGGAGGGTTGAGAGCACCTTCCCCAATCTGCTGGTCACACTCCTCTTAGTTCACCCCAGGGTACCACTGTCACAGAATCACAGAACCTTAGAGGTTGGAAGGAACCTCCAGAAATTATCAAGTCCAACCTCCCTGCCAAAGCAGGATCCCCTAGGATAGTTCACACAGGAATTCATCCAGGTGGGTTTTGAGAGAAGGAGACTCCACAACCTCTCTGGGCAGTCTGTTCCAGTTCTCTGGCACCCTCACTGTAAAGAAGTTTCTCCTCATGTTGAGGTGAAACCTTCTATGTTCCAGTTCGTAGCCATTGCTCCTTGTCTCATTGCTGCTGACAAGAGAAAAGAGATTGTCCCCATCCACTTGACACCCACCCCTCAGATATTTGTACACATGGATAAGATCTCCTCTCAGTCTTCTCTTCTCCAGACTAAACAGCCCCAGGTTTCTCAGTCTCTCTTCATAGGGCAGATGCTCAAATTCTCCAGTCATCCTTCTGGCTCTCTGTTGGATGCTCTCCCACTGGTCCCTGTCTGTCTTGAACTGGGGAGCCCAAAATTGGACACAGTATTCCAGGTGTGGTCTCACCAGGGCAGAGTAGAGGGAGAGAAGAACTTCCCTAGACCTACTGGACACACTTTTCTTAATGCACCCAGGATGCCATTGGCTCTCTTGGCCACAAGGCCCTTCTTGGCCATGATCCCACATTGCTGGCTCGTGGTGAACCCATCTATCACCACTCCCAGGTCTCCTGTGCAGAGCCCCTTTCCACCAGGCCAGCCTCTAACCTGTAGTGGTGCATGGGCTTATTCCTCCTCAGCTGCAGGTCTCTGCAGCTGCTCCTGTTGAACTGCCCTGATGTTTGTAGTGCCTCGTGCTGGCACAGTTTTACGCTTCTCTGCAAAGAGCTGTGGAGTGCCAATGTTCTGGCTTACCTTTGCTTAGGCTTTGGACGAGGATAAAAGTCTGCATTAAGATTGAGCTATTGGTTCATATGGAGAGCAGCTGTGGGAGATGGAGAACTTTTGGGCAAGGCTGAAGCACGTGGGAGGGTATTTGCAGCGGCTCTGCGGCATGTGTGCCTTGTTAGTCTTTGCTGTTTATTACTCCGTTGTTTAAAACTAATGGGAGCTGCGTGTCTCTTGTAAATGAACACACAGGACCATTTCCAAAGGCTCTCTATCCATTTATTTCTTTCCTAAGCAGAGCATAATGAGGTCTGCAGAAGTCGTTCGCTGCAAATAAACGCCGTGACAAATATTCGAGTGGTTTTGGTTTATAAGTCAGTTGTAAATATTTTTGTCATCGTTCAATTGTTACCAGAAATAGCTCAGGCCTGGAATTCACTCCCTGCTATAATATGTTACATCTTCCTGGAATGACTACATTCCAGAGGTCACATTCTGCAAATAGCTTTGCTAACTTAAATTGCTAGCCAAATAGTCTGGAGGGTTCTATAGGACTGCTATTGCGAAACCCAGCTTTCCTGCTGGCCATCTGTATTTAATCACTGCCAGGGGGGGAAAAGGTTACTTGCAGCACTTTCAGATCCAGTGCATACCTGCAAGTATCTTCATTATTCACATTTTATGTTTGTGTGAAAGACATGGGGTGCTGCTGCTAATCACCATTCTTCACTGTCAAGTTGTACATCAGCAATAGCTTCAATATTGTCACTGCAGAGCTCCACAGAAGCGAGGAGTCTGTGTCTGGGATTTGGTTCAGGACAGAGCACTGTGTTTTCCATATATGTTCTTGTTTCTGTAATTTAAGAACTTCCAGGCTTGGGGAAAGCTAGAAATCAACTGAATCACAGAATTGTAGAATTCTGGGTGTATTAAAAGGGGCTAGTAGGTCAAGAGAGGTTCTCCTCCCCCTCTACTCTACTCTGCCCTGGTGAGGCTGCATCTGGAATATTTTGTCCAGTCCTGGGCCCCCCAGTTCAAGAGGGGCATGGAGCTGCTTGAGAGAGCCCAGCACAGAGCCACAAAGATGATTAAGGGAATGGAACATCTCTCTTATGAGGAGAGACTGAGGGAGCTGGAGCTCTTTAGCTTGGAGAGGAGGAGACTGAGAGGTGACCTCATCAATGTTTATATATGTAAAGGGCGAGTGCCAGGAGGAGGGAGCCAGGCTCTGCTCGGCGATGCCCTATGAGGGGCAATGGGTGGAAGTTGAGGTATAAAAAGTTTCATGTAAACAGGAGGACAACAGGGTGACAGAACACTGGAACAGGCTGCCCAGGGGGGTTGTGGAGTCTCCCTCTGTGGAGATACTCAAAACCCACCTGGACATGTTCCTGTGACTCTGCTCTGCAGGGGGCTTGGACTGGATGATCTTTCAAGGTCCATTCCAGCCCCCTGTGATTCTGTGATACAATCATTCTGGTTGGAAAAGAACTTTAAGATCATTGAATCCAATCATTCTCTAACTGTGTGAACTCTGGTGCTAAACCATGTCCTTCAGCACCACAGCTCTGTGTCTTTCAAACACCTCCAGAGATGGGAGATTCCACCACCTCCTTGGGGATCCTGTTCCAGTGCTTCAGAACCCTTTCAGTGAAGAAGTCTCTTCCAATATGCAACCTGAGCCTCTCCTGGTGCAACTTGAGGCCATTTGCTCTCACCTATTATTTATTACTGGGGAAAAGAGATAGACCCTCACCTCGCTTCAACCTCCGTTCAAGGAGTTGTAGAGAGCAAGAAGGTGTCCCCTGAGCCTTCTTTTCTCCAGAGTAAACACCCCCAGTTCCTTTAGCTGTTCCTCAGGAGACTTATCTAGACTTTTCACCAGCTTCATTGCCCTTCTCTGGACCCATTCCAGCACCTTGATATCTTTTTTTTTTGTAGTGAGGGCAAACTGACAGTTTGGAAATGGTAACAAAAAGAACAGTTATTCCTGTTCTTTATAATAATAACTGAATTATAATAAATAATAACTAATCATAACTAAAATTATTGCCATCCTTAGGTTAGCACTCAACTGGAAGAGACAAGGATGAGGGATAAGAAGAGATGGACAGGAAGCACAAAAGGAGTGATATTCTTCAGGAGACATCATTTGAGCTTAAGAGAAGCATTCCACCTCATTTCTTCAGCATGGAAGTTGTCCATCTTGCTAAAGGAAAACTTTACAGAGGTAAAGACCAAACCTTCTTTCTCAGCCATGCCGCCTCATTCCTTCAGCTCTGGAGAGTTAGCGAGGAAACTGGAAGGCAGAAAGGCAAGGCTTTGGCACAGCAGTGAGTGTGGCCCCTGGGAATGGGGCACAACAGAAAAGTATCAAGCAGAGCAAGGCATAGCCAATGGAAAAATACAGGAAATTCTTCTTGCTGTCTTCAGGGAAAAAGTCTAATTTAAAGGTTAAAAGAAAGCAATTATCTCTTATTTTCTTCCAGGTAAAAAATCCCCAACCAATTCCACAATCATGTATCTTCCTTTATCTTCAAAGTCTAATTTATCATGAGTGTACAAGCAGAAAAAAGGGCAAATTCTGAGCAGCCTGCATAACTTTTTGTTTCCCTGCTAACAGTAAAACAGTGATATCTTCTCAGAGGTAATTAGTGATAGAACAAGAGGGAATGGCCTCAAGCTCCCACTGCGTAGGTTTAGACTGGATATTAGGAGAAAAAATTTTCACAGCAAGAGTGGTCAGGCATTGGAATGGGCTGGAATCCCCAACCCTGGATGTGTTTAAAAGTTGTTTGTACGTGGTGCTTGGGGATATGGTTTAGGGTGCACCTTGTAAAGCAGGGATATGGGTTGGACTTGGTGATCCTGAGGGTCTTTTCCAACCAGAATGTTTCTGTGATTCTGTGTGATCCCAACCATTTGATGAGAAAAGAGGGACGTGGAGGGTCCCTTTAGAACAGATGCTCTTTCTTTTTTGAACATTTTGTGTGGAAAACCCTGAGCTGGGCAGCCTATCAAAACCTGCAGTATTTTGGCTGAACTTCTTCGAGTTTGGAACCGTATGGGGGTAGGGGTAGGGGGAGGAGAGGGTTGGGAGGGGTGTGCCCAAGTGGTAACATTTTACTCTCTATTGGATGTACATGATGGATAATTTCATTCAACCAAACCCTTGACTTTTCCATTGGAAACCATTTGCAGTGGAATAAGTGGGGAAAGCAGGCTGCATGGCAGGAGGACAAGGGACAGAATGCAGGCTCAGTCCCAGCAGCACATTCTATGGGGGGAGGGTGTTCTGCTTGTAAGCTTTTATAACCTCAGCAACATTTCTAACAGCAAGCAAGTAGCTACCAGGACTCAAACAGCTCTCTGGTGACCATCATGTTCCTGAGGCTCTGCCTGTCTGTGGCATGCCTTTAAACAGCAGCTTATTCCTTAATAGTTCCAGGGATCAGCATCCTCCGGCTCTGAGCCTGTGAGGCCCCCTAATTTCTCTTGTTACATCCTGAGGTTGCTCCCTTTGGAAAACCCAGGTGGGATCAGTTACAGGGCAGCCACTGCCAAACAGCTTCTTGGAGCTGCTCAGGAAATAGTCTCCAAACCAGAGAGGATTGGATTTTTCTAGCAGAGGATAGGTGAGGGACCAGCTCAGGGGAGGCAAGATGAACTGAGGCATAAGGATAGGTTTCTTGCTTGTAATCTGATGTTTATATCAAGACCACTATTGCAGATCCTGGGGGGCATTTAGGAGCTAAACCTTCAGGTGGTGGCTTTCAATATCCCATGTACACAGTCTCAGGAGTCTGTGTCCAGCTGATGAGGGGCAGTTGGCTGAAATACCAAGCCATAGCTTGTGAGTCTGCTTGGAGAGTGAGCAAGTATTTGACAAGCAGGCATCACACTTTCCTCTCCCATAATCACTGTGCAGAGGTGCAGTGTGCAGTGATGTACAGCACTACCAAACCTGCTGAGACCATGACTTGTTGTTCCAAGTCTATATGGGGCAGTCACTCCTCAGTATGTGCTTGATCATAGAATCACAGCATTGTTTTGGTTGGCAACCATTAACACAGTGCTGCCAAGTTACTGCTTCCCTAAGCAACCTGTTCCAGGGCTTGGAAACTCTTTGGGGGAAGAAATTTTTCCTAATATCCAACCTAAACCTCTTATTTCACAACTCAAGGCTGTTTGCTCTTGTCCTATCACTTGTTACATGGGAGAGGAGACTGACTCCCACCTTGCTCCAACCTCCTTTCAGGTAATTATAGAATCTGTTCCAGTGTCTCACCACCCTCACTGGAAAGAACTTCCTTCTAACATCCAGTTTAATCTCCCCTCTGCCAGTTTAAACCCATTGCCCTTTGTCCTGTCATTACAAGAGAAACTCTCCACTGAGCTTCCTTTTCTCCAGGCTAAACAACCCCAGTTCCCTCAGCCACTCCTCATAAGACTTATTCTGTAGAACTTTCACCAGCTTTGTTGCCCCTCTTTAGATGTGCTGTAGCAGCTCAATGTCTTTCTTGTACTGAGGGGCCCAAAACTAATGCTCACCAGGGAGAGACACACCTTGACATTCAGATGTGATGGGCTGACCAGGCCCTGCTGAGTCAACCAGAGTACCCTGCAGTACTGATTTCATGCTCTCTAAGTGGCTTTGTGCTGATGGCAAGGCCTGCTCCAGCATTAATTTTGCCAATGCAAGGGTAACCATCAAAAATTTTTAACCAATTTGTGCTCGCAGAATGAATTTGTTATCAGATCAGCTTTTGCATCACATGGCCATGTGGTTTCACACATGGGACTAGCAGTACCCAAATGTACTGCTTCTCCTACACAATGCACTGCCTGAGGAAAAAACAACAGCTCTGCTGATCATTTGCACTTGCAAAAATGATGGGGAAGAGTAGGGAAAGAAAGAGAGGATGAGTTTGTCTGCTAGGGTGGGGTCCTAAGAGTTAACTGTAGCTCAGCCCTGACTCTCCCTACAGGGCTCTCTTTTGCTGACAGAGACCAGCATAGACTTTGAATGGGAGAATGTCTACAAAGGATAAGAGAGGGCAGAAGGAGCTTTTATTTAAGGAAACTTTCCAGAAAAAGCTCCCCATGAGATTGTTGTTTTACTGTTCAATAGCATACGTTGCAAGAGAGATGGAGTCCGATACTCTCCAGATTAGGGAAGAGGACTCTCTGTGTTTTGAACTGATTCAAAGAGGCCCCTCACAAAGACTTCAGAACAAAACTAAAAATAGCTTAATACCAAGGAAACACTTCTTTTTTTTTTTCTTTTTTTTTTTGCCAAGAAACTCAAATCCTATTTTTTATGCCTACTGATTTTAGAAAGCAGACTTACATGTCCCTTTGTGTTGGCCTCTTTCTGAGTAAAGAGCATTATGAAAATCAAGGTTACTTTGTACTTTGTTTGAAGAGCTATCAAATAGCAGCAGTATCAGATCATGTGGATTATCATCTTATAGCTCTCTACAATTTTATGCTTTTTTATTACTGGTACAGAAAGAGTTTAGCAGGACATCCGAGGCTTAGAAACAGACACTAATTAAAGAAGCAAAGTTTGTTGAGATCTGTTTTCCTCCACTGTATCAATAACAAAATTCTCCAGCAGGTCAGCACAAACTTCCTCCCCCACCTCTCATCTGAGCTGCGGGTACTGAACAGTGTCATGTTTTCATAATCATCTGATTTACATAACACCAGATAAACTCAAAACACCAAAAGAAATCAGGCCAGGAAATCCACAATGGCTGTTCCAGTAGCTTTCCAGGGTCCCTGACAAGCCTCACAGCGAATCCCCATTTGCAGCTTTACATGAAGAAAGGCTGTTTTTCCCCTGTGGATCACTGTTGACACCCCATTATTAAATCATAGGTGGAAAGAGTGCTCTGCTCAGGGCTGTGAAGAAACATGCCCAAACACAATTTCAGGCCACTTTGTCTTCCCTCCAGTAGACAGGTGCTAGAAAGGGCATTGGTGCAAGCTGAAAGCACCTTAGAGACTTGAAGATCATTAACTACTTGCCCAAAGTCATCAGTGAGTCTGAGAGTTAACTCTGAAGGTGTGGGAAAAGGACACTAAATTATGACCAAGAATATGCCCAGGTTACAGGAACATGGGTAAAGAGTTGGCAATTTCNTGCCCAGGGAGGTTGTGGCTGCTCCCTCCCTGGAGGTGTTCGAGGCCAGGTTGGACGAGGCCTTGAGTGAGCTGTGCTAGTGGGAGGTGTCCCTGCTTATGTCAGGGGGTTGGAACTAGATGATCTTTGAGGTCCCTTCCAACCTTACTATTCTATGATTCTACGATTTCTTCCAACAGCTTTATTCTTCTGTTGAAAAGCTATTTCAGCTCCTGCCTGGACTCTGGGCTGGTGACCTGGGTTGTTTTTTATTGAATCATAGAATGGTAAGTTTGGAAGGGACCTCAAGGATCATCTAGTTCCAACCCCCTGCCATAGGCAGGGACACCTCCCACTCCCACAGGTCACTCAAGGCCTCGTCCAACCTGGCCTCGAACACCTCCAGGGAGGGAGCAGCCACAACCTCCCTGGGCAACCTGTGCCAGTGCCTCACCACCCTCACTGGAAAGAACTTCCTCCTGACATCCAGTCTAAATCTCCCCTCTGCCAGTTTAAACCCATTGCCCCTCATCCTGTCATTACAAGACTTTGTAAAAAGTCCCTCCCCAGCCTTCCTGTAGGCCCCCTTCAGATACTGAAAGGCTACTCTAAGGTCTCCTATTGGCCAGTTTCAGCTGAATTGTTAGCTGCACACTGATTACAGAAACACAAATGCTAAAGACAGTTGCTGAACCCTCAGCAACCTCTTTTTTCTTATCCACTGCCTTCCTGAGCAGAGCTGGAGCCTTGTGGTCAGTTGCATGCTATTGCATTGGGTATTTAGCCATACTTATGTGACACAGAACACTGCAATATTTCCAGGAAGAGAGCTCTCTGAGGCTTCCAGGATGCACGTATGTGCCTGTGCTTGTGTGCGTGCTGGCCATACTCTTCTCCAAAACAGGAGGATAAGAATGAGATTATCCTGTATCTGCCAGCTACAGGCTTCTCAGACCATTCTCTGAAGCATCTGGTGCTGGCTAGCATCAGAGACAGGATATTGACCCTTGTGTCTAAGCAAGTCTGGCAATTCCCATATTTCCAGGCACTGGACAGAGAGTGACTGTTTTCTAGTAAAGGGTGGCTCATATTTCTTGCCGATGCTGACAGTCACATTCTCTCTTAAGACACAACCTCAGGCTGAAGGTCAAAGGGTAGATCCTGGATGTTCCCATGCAAGGAAAATCAATTTAGATTCACAAAAGACAGAGCAGTCAGTGCAGAAGGTCACTGCATGGACTTGGTTGCTCTTCAGGGTTGGAAATTTGAGCAGGGAGGAAGGAGGGGGATGAACAAGGATGAACTGATGGAGCAGGATTGCTTGTGGACTGGCAGAAGTGGCTTTTGGACTGCCTTGAGAAGAGACGTGGGCAGAAGGGCTGTCTGCAGTAGAGATTGACTCATTCTGCTGTGCCAGGACCTGGATCATCCCAAAATCTCATCAACAGTTCTCATCTGGCCCTAGTCCATCCCATTGTGAAGCAAGATGTCCACTAAATTTGGTTTTCAATTTTTTTACTTTATTTATGGACAAATTTGATATAAGATCACAGAATCACAGAATGTCAGGGCTGGAAGGGACCTCCAAAGATCATCCAGTCTAACCCCCCTACCAGAGGAGGTTCACTTATACCAGATCACACAGGAATGCATCCAGGTGTGTTTTGAATATCTCCAGAGAGGAAGACTCCACACCTGTCCTGGGCAGCCTGTTCCAGTGTGCTGTCCACCCTCAAAGTGAAAAAATTCCTCCTGTTTACATGAAACTTCCTATGCCTCAATGATTTGCTTTGAGTCAAGCAAAGGGGCTTGAACAGAGAAAGACCTGATTCCTCACACAGGGATGAATAAAGATAAAACTGGGTTTAAACACACTGCTATATAGATATAGAAAGATGCTTTTGAGCATGAAGCACAAGTGAAGTCTGCTTACCTTGTGTAATCTGTGAAAATCTCTTTGGTCTAAGACAAATCGACCCCATAGGAAATTAAAGCTGAGAAACACTCTTCCATGGGCTTGGTAAGCCACTTTTTGCTGTAGAAAGATGCTTGTTTCCCCTTAAAGGACAATAGCAGCAGAATTTTTTTTATTTTTTTTTTTTTTTAGGAGCCAGGGCAAAAGCCTTTGAATGAAAGGCAATGCTGAGGATGTAATGGCCCCCTGCACCTCCAACCTCTCTGCTTTCAGGCTAAGTGAGTACACTGAATGGAGCTGCATTCCGTGGGTCTTACCAGGAAGTGCTTATAGCTTGTGTTAGGGATGCTGGCAAAATCAAGCTGCTCATGATTGTGTTATGTTTAAGCTAAGTGTGCTGGTTTGAGGCTAATTGGAATATTTTAACGAGAGAAATTAGATCACTGGTTGTGAAAAGGAAATAATGATGAAGTCTGTATCATTCATTGGTTTGCTGAGAGGGATAGAAAGCCAAAACATAAATAGTCTTCCCTCACTTTGTCCTGGGACCTTGGCCTATTCATTTCTGCTTTGATCAGATCTAATATCTCACTTCTAATCTCAGCTAACAACGTAAGCTTTGTTGACTTGGTTGGGTTTGGTCTCTGGCTGGGAAAAGAGACAGAGAGGGAGAAAGAGGGGGTAACTTTGAGACCTTCTGGGCAGTTTCCTTTGTCTGGGAGGGGGTTTGAATTTCTGTATTATTTCTAATTTGTATATAGTTGTAAATACTTGTAAATAAATTGTGTATATATGCTTGTACATTTTGCTGTGCTGTAAATACAGCTTCAGCTCACTTCTAAGATGTCTGCATTAGTCTGGTAAATGTCAAATAGTGTGTGGTGGAACATTCCTAAACCATGCCACTAAGTTTCACAGAAGTGACAAATTATTGCTGCTCTGAGGGGATAACGTTCTCAGCTGGTAAAAAAAAGACACCCAATGAGTGAATTCCTCTTTCTACCTTGTTGGTTTTTTGAGCTCTGCTCAGTAATAACGCTGTGCACAGCTTCAACTTTAAGAGCTGAAGATCCCTACAGACACAGATTGTTTTGCAGCTTTCATGTGTAGAGCAGAGCAGAAGAGCTCCCCAAAGGCCAGAGCAGTGCTGGTGGTTTCATCTGGCAGCAGATGCTTGCTGCAGAGTCTAACACCCCATTGGATTCAGTGGGGTTACATCAGAAGCAGAACATGAATCGGGGTTTCAGTTTGTCATTTGCTGTTTAGTTCATATTTGGTGTTGCTATAAATAGGTTATTTGGCTGTATTTCTTATTTCCAGATTTTTTTAGACCGTGCATGTGTCATTGGTCTCAAAATGTCAGAACTGGAATTGGAAAGGGCAGATAATCAAGGCATGGCTTGCTCCTGTCCCAGCCTGCTCCCTGCCTTCCCACTGTGGGCAGAAAAGGGCCAAATGATCTGTCTTGACACAGTCACCAAGGATTGTTTTGAGTTCCTAGGAATTTAACCCTTTGACTTTGACCTTTGACAAGAACACTTAATTATTTCCAGCTCTCCAGCCAGGTCATAAACTGCTCCTTTAGAAAAGTTTCCTGCTTTCCATAAAAGAGAGCTCTTGGCTCCTGTCAGAGTTTACATTCTTTGAATGGAGGGGCTTCTTGAATCAGCAGGATGTTTCCGTGGGGTTAAAGAGTTCAGCATTTGGTTTTGTTTTTAACAGCAGAGAAATCTGTGTTCCAAAATGCCATCCTGTGTCTGGACTGAGTATCTCCCAAATTGTTCCTTTTCCTTTTTGTTTACCTGGATTCTGTACTCTCAGAGTGTTTCAATACAAAACCTAAATTTGACTACAGAAGTATTCCACCCTTTTCATATTTTCAGAGGCACACTTGGATAATAATTTGTATTTTACTAATTCAGATACCCAGCAGTGACTGCCTTGTGCTCCTGAACCTTTAATTTTTGGTCACAGCCTATATGTGTGTGTCTTCCCTTGACTGGCCTGTCAAGCTGCATACAGCACACTTCTGTATGAGGTAAGAGAAATGTTTCTTTTCATCTTTTTCTGTAGTGTTCCCCACACACTCCAGTTTGTCAAGAGACATTTCTCCTTTGGTCAAAAAGTCATAAATTCAAACCATTAGTTTTGCTACACTATCTAATAAACTGGAAGGCAAGACCCTAGTTGAAGCATATCATGCCCTAAGAGCCAGTTTCACAGAATCACAGAACATTAGAGGTTGGAAGGAACCTCCAGAGATCGAGTTGAACTCCCCTGCCAAAGCAGGACCCCCTAGGGTAGTTCACACAAGAACACATCCAGGCAGGTTTTGAAAGTCTCCAGAAAAGGAGACTCCACAACCTCTCTGGGCAGCCTGTTCCAGTGCTCTGTTACCCTCACTGTAAAGAAGTTTCTCCTCCTGTTGAGGTGAAACCTTCTGTGTTCCAGTTTGTAGTCATTGCTCCCTGTCATATTGCTGCTGACCGGGAAAAAGAGATTGGCCATGTCCACTTGACACCTACCCCTCAGATATTTGTATACATTGATGAGATCTTCTCTCAGTCTTCTCTTCTCCAGGCTAAACAGCCTCAGATCTCTCAGTCTTTTGTTCCACTCTTTCTCTGATTTAGGTAGACACACAAGCCTAAACAGCCACAGTGCACCAGGGAGTCAACAACAACAACAAAAATCTCTTCCCAGCAGCCTTCCAAGGCTGCTGCTTTTTAACAGTCCAAGAGTGGATAGGTGGGTTCGTGATGACCCCCATGCCCACATCACTCCTGGTAAGGAACTATTGACAACCACCAAAGCCTGATTTAAATAACAGTAAGGTTTAGCAGGGGATGTAATTCTGCCTTCCCACTTAACAGCTTTACCAGTAAGTTGCTGCTTTTCCCTTACATGGGGATGTGGTTGGTGAGGACATTCTTCTGAAATGAAAAGGCGGCTCACTGCACCAAAAACTACTTGCCCACATTTCTAGTGTGAGGCACTGGAAGGCAGCAAAACAGAGCTGAAAAACAAACTTTTCCTGAAACATCTATTTTTAGACTGATTTCCCAGCTGTTGCAGCCTCAGGCTCTGCCAGCCAGATCTGAGGCAGTCTGGTTGCTCCCTCAGGACACTGTAGGCCTCAAGCAGGCGGCTCAGGTCCAAACACGCATTTTCATTCACCCAGGTGTGCAGCCCAGGGTTGTTCAGCTGGGAGGAATTGCTTGAAACACCTGCAGCTTAGGAAGTTTTGTCCAAGCCTGAGCTTCAAAACTCCCCTGGTTCCCTCCCTGCCCCACCCTTCACCTTTGGGCTTGAGGTCAGTGAGATGCCATAGCCAGCCACTGGACCATCACAGTGGCAAAGCCTGTGACATGTTAGTGTGGAACAAAATGAAGAGCATCCTTTTCTTGCCTCATGGTAGGGAGAAAGAAATGGAAATGCAGGCATTCAGGACCACCAGTGGTAGATGAGTGGTACAGTTGGCATGCTTGAGGAACAGGATGACATCCAGAAGGACCTGGGCAAACTCAAGATGTGGCCATGTGTAAACATCAGGAGGTTCAACAAGGCCAAGTACAAGGTCTTACACCTGGGGCAGGGCAATCCCAGATATCAGTACAGGCTGGAGAATGATGGGATTAAGAGCACTCATTCCAAGAAGACCTGGGGATACTGATGAATGCTTGACATGAGCCAGCAACATATGCTCACAGCCCAGAGAATCAACTGTATCCTGGATTGAATCCAAAGCAGTGTGGCCAGCAGGTTGAGAGAAGGAATTCTGCCCCTTCATTCTGCTCTGCTGAGACCCCACTTGCAGTGCTGTGTCTACCTCTGGACTCCTCAGCACAGAAAAGACAAAATCCTGTTGGAGGGATTCCAGAGGAGGCCACAAAAATTATTAAAGTGTTGGAACACCTCTGCTATGAGGGCAGGCTGGAAAGTTGGGATTGTTCAGCTTGGAGAGAGAAGGCCCCACAGAGGCTTTATTGCAGCCTTTCAGTACTTAAAGGGGCCTACAAGAAAGATGTCGAAGGTGTTTTTAGCAGGGCCTGTTGCAACAAGACAGTGACCCAGGTTGCCTGAAGAGGTAGTAGCAGTGATTGCATTTCTTGGCCTTCAGAGAATGAATATATTTAGACAGTGATGTTTTGAAGTTTGTCAGAACAGACAGCAGCTGTAAGCATCTTTCCTGCTCGGAGCTAGTATCCTGTGCCTTGGAGAAGTCTGGATTCCTTAGCATGACCTGGGAAATTCCAGCCCTTCCCCTGCCTCTGGGGGACTGCCAGCTTCCACCTCAGTTATACTTGGGAATGCAGCCATTGCCAGGCAAAGGGAGGAAAAAAAATCATTTTAAAGGAAAAAAAAAAAAAAAAAAAAAAAACAAAAAGCTTTCCAGGTCACAAGCCCACAGGGAAAGGGAAAGGGCTGCATTTCAAGATAAATCCCTTTAGCTCCAAACAAAAAGGCCAGGTTGGATGAGGACTTGAGTGACCTGTACTAGTGGGAGATGTCCCTGCCTATGGCAGGGGGTTAGAACTAGATGATCCTTGAGATCCCTTCCAACCTTACCATTCTATGATTCTATCTCTGTAAAAATGCCCAAATCTCAGTTGCTGAAAACAAAACAGCAATTAACTGTGATCTTGAAGTCTGTGTCTTGAAGAGTTTATCTTTTTTGATGCTTTGGTCTCTTCAGAGTCTCCTGCCTGCAGGCAATGCCCTGCAAATGCCTTCTGCCACCTTACCCTCACCAACAGCATTTTGCAAGAGATGAATTGCATTTCTGTCCTTTCCCGTAGCTGTTTTCTTCAGGTCAAGTCTGTAGATGATTGACTTTTTTAATTGCAGTTCCATGCTTCCTGAACCTAATTCTCACCCAGAGATCTGCTTTGACGCTGTTCCAGCATTGCCAAACTGCCCAGCTGCCAGTGTGAGAGACCTGGACATTAAAAACCCATCCTTTCCTGTCTCTAGAATATTTTCCCTATTCTCCAGAAGCACCAAATACTTCTATTTACTTCTGGGTTTTATCATTTAGAGAAAAGTCACCCATTTAATATTCTTATTTCCCTTATGTGCCATATGGCATTTTAAATACCAGCTTTCAGGGCCTATCCTTTCTTAAAAGCTAAGATGTTCTATGGCATAAATATTTTCCACGTGAAGTTAGGAAACCAATGTGTCGGACGCTATATTTTTTTAACAGTTATGGTCTGTTAGATCATGGTCTTTTGTGGTTAGGTATGAGATCAGGCCACCACAAAGCCATAGCAGGAGAGTCACATGGAGGAAAACATATCAACTTAATAGCTTTCACCATTCAGGGGAATTCAGAAAAGTCAAAACGTGGCTATGTGGGATGATCTGTTATCCTGACAAAGCTAACCTGACGTGACCTGACTTGTAAGGTTTGAGTTAAGAGACAAGGTAAAGAGAATTCCTATCTGCAGTGGTATGAGATTCGACAGGACCAAGTGTAGAGTCCTACACTTTGGCCAAAATAACCCCATGCAGCAATGCAGACTGGGAGATGAGTGGCTGGAGAGCAGCCTGGCTGAGATGGAGCTGGGTGTGCTGGGTGACAGCTGAACATG
>WBNM01033620.1:2989-30995 GCA_013399055.1 Ramphastos sulfuratus | reverse complement strand
GAGTGATGGAACACCGGAACAGGCCACCCGGGGGGTTGTGGAGTCTCCATCTCTAGATGTAGTCAAGACTCACCTGTATGCTTTCCTCTGTGATCTGGTATAGGTGATCCTGCTCTGGCAGGGGGGGTTGGACAGGTTGCCCAGGGGGGTTGTGGATGCTCTCTCCCTGGAGGTTGGCCAGGCTGGCTGGGGCTTTGAGCCCTAGCAGAGGATGTCCTTGCCCACGGCAGGGGGTTGGAACTAGATGACCTTTAAGGTCCCTTCCAACCTAAACCATTCTATGAATCTATTCTATGAATCTATGATTTTTTCGAGGTTCCTTCCAACCCCTAACATTCTGTGATTTCGTGATAATCATAAAGCAAATACAAATTGTGCTGATAACAATACCATCTAAAACAACAAATTAGAAATAATATTAGAATCAGAAATAACAGTATTTCTGTTTTTAAACCCTTAAGTGTACATTAATTAATTCCGAGGTCGATAGCAGTTTACCTCTGAGTTGAGTAGAGCACTGTAACAGCAAAACCAAGTTCTGGCATTCTGGTGTCTTTTTGATGACTGTGTAAACAGTACCCTTTCTCATGGTGTGATTTCATTTAAATTTAACCCTAACAAATACTCAGCTATGAAATAATTTTAGCATTTGATTAATTATATTATATTATGGAAAACTTAGGACAAATTAATGATTGCATACTTCAGTATCAGAACACAGAAGCATGGCAGGGGAAGAAAGGTTTTTTTCCTCTATTTGTGGAAATGAAACCCTGGGTTTTCAATTTTGGTTAATTGCAACACTATCTGGAACCAAAAGCAATGCTTCTTTGGGACATCTGTGAAACAACACATGAAAATAGATCTTCAAAATAAAAGTTGCCAGTGAAGGAATAGACATCATAGTTTATTCAGCAGTAGAGCAGATAGCCTTTAGGGCCTGAACTTACATTCTTTTTTTCCCAATTAAGCTTGAACTGTGATACGAGGTATTATTGTAGCCTTACTGCACAGTGTCTGCATGCCTAACTGTAATAACTGAGCACCAGTTAAAAATATTTTAACTCTCCTCTAACAAACTACCTTTTGTATTAGAAGTACATGATAGTACCGTGCTACAGTCAATTTGTCTGCTTTTTGAATCCCTAAAGATAAATTAGGAGTGCAGACAGAATATAAAGCAAAAAAAAAAAAAAAAAAAAAAAGGTTGTTAAGCTAAACCTTGTTAGTCCAGGTATCTCTTTGTAGTATTGAATTCTGATTGTTGTAGACAAGTCTTTAATATTGATTGTAAGTTTACATGTATTTATAAATGGTGAAGACTGCCCAACAGAAAGAAAACGTGTTACCTTATAGCATTGAGATTGGAGTAGTCTTTCCAAGTTTAAAGCCCAGGTTCAATTTAGGTTTTAGACAAATTTGTATCATTGGGGAAACTAGTTTTCTAGGATTGCATTATATTTACTAGAAAATCAGTAGAGAACTATTGTCTCCTTGAGTTTCCTTATGATATGCTCAAGATTTAGGAGCTTTTGGAGCTAGTCAATCTGTATCCTTCACATCACAGGAGAATATCTCAGAGGTACCTGAAAGGAACCTGAGTGCACTAATGGGCTCTAATGGCATAGTGCTTCCCTTCACCCTTTCCATGGCTGAGCATATTTTACTGCCCTGAGGTCATTAGACCCTGCTCCAGCAATGCAGCAGCAGGACTGGTCTCTAGGTCCCCACAGCCAAGATCTTGCCAAGGCAACTCTGCTATATGCCAACATCCCAGCCCACCCTTTTCTCATCCCAATAGCCTTGTCTGGCCATCACAGAGAAATATTTGACACGCTTTCCAACACCAAACCTGAGCCCAGTTCCCACCCATGAGCTGTTGTCTTCACCTGACCTTGACCCAGTCATTGCTTAGGTTCATATCCAAACAAGTTTTTAATTTCTTCTAGTATGGAGACTTTAAACCACTCTGGGCAACCTATTCCAGTTTTTGACCTCTCTCTCAATGAAAAAGATTTCTATTGTTTCAGTGGAAGTGCAAATTCTACAACACAGATTACAAGTATCTAGATTACATACATTTTCACTGGTAAACTTAATTCAACATTGAGATCTAAAATTGCTTAAAATCAAGAAGTCTAAATGGTACCACATCTTTTCCCATTAAATTTTTCCCATAATGAGAATTTTAGGCCTACAAGCTACTTGATGTTGAAAGGGAAGGTACTTTAGCTGTCATCCTCTTATGATGTACTTTGATGAGAACCTTGAGGTTTGAAGTTTCATTCTTAAGAAAGTAAAACAGAACTTAGTCATCTGAGTCCATCTTAAATCTGTTTCCAATACCACCTCTTAAGGCAGCCATATCATGAGCACATCATGATATCCATGCTCACAGGTTGAGTGACAGACATAGCACTTTCGATTCATATCATTCTTCTGAGATTTATATGGTACACTTAAACTCTCTTAGGATATGGGTCAGACTGTAATAAGTATCTTTTACTGTATAGCCACCTTGCAGTCACATATATATACAGACACACACACACACATATATATATACACATATATATATGTGTATATATATATATATACACAATAGAATTTTCATAGCAGAAGCAACATGACTGAAAACTATTTCAGGTTTCACTCTATTCACAGAATACAATGTGCTTTATTTTAAAAGGACAGAATAATCCTTTGCAATGAAGATCAAGACAATGGTAAAGGTGCTTATGTAGCTTTTTATTCAGAATTAGTTTCAAAAATGAGTGCAATAGCCATGTTTCATGTGCTTTAAGTTTTTGCTGCCTCTATATCTTTACCACTGTTAAAAAAAAAATCTCTGTGTATTGCGGAGTCCAATTTTGCAGCATTATTAATTTATGAAAGTCTGTAGGTAGTAACATCACGTATAATTTAATTCAGTTGCTATAGAGATCTCTACAGGGACACAAAAAATAAAAAGAGGCAAAATTAATCTGCCTTACAGTCTAGTTGCCTAGAGTGCACCCCCTACAGGGAGACTGCAATAATTAAAATCTGCAGTGGGTTCCATTAAGCGATTATATCATTGTCTGATTGATTTGTCAGGTGTGGAAAACAACAAAAAAATAGTTTCCTTTATCTTCATGACCAAATGGCCTATGCATTGTGAGCTGCAACATGGAAATCTACTTGAGCAGCTGGAGCCTTTCTACTTGCTCTTCATTTTATTTCCCCTCGTATTAGTGAACTCATTTTGACGTAGCAGGAATTGATTCTATCCACACATTTGGATTTTGTATTGTGATCAAGGTAATAGAGAAAACAAAAGGATTTGTTCTTAATACAATACTTCCCTGTTACAAAAGAACAGCAGGAACAAGAATGTTTTTCATCACCAGGAAATGTGTTTAAGGATGATGGTGGGACAGATTTTACACTGTATTAAATTCCAATTGGTGGTAATAAATGAATCAAACAAGATAACTGACGAATTTCACAATATATTTTATTGCTTCATTAGAAGTATTTTGCTTACATATATAATGGAAAAAAGGGCATAGACTCTACCTCAGATACATACTCTTTTTCATGCTTGACTATCCTTTGTAATATGAACTTTATTGCCATATAAATATTTGATTCAGATGTTAAGAGCAGATATATTATTAGCTTACTTAAAGACAAGGCATACATACTTATAGCAGATTTATACAAGGTCTGAATATTGAAAGTACCTAAAATACAGATTAAATAAAAAGACAATACTTTTTTTCCGAAATGTAATTACAGTTGGATTACTAGACAGAAACAAAGGACAATGTTTTATTTAATGAAGTAAAGTCTGATGCTTTGTACTATGTATTCTGTAGGCAATACAGTAAATTTTCTACTCTTCAGTAAACACAATTACAGCTTTCCACTACGTACTAGTCGGAAAAAGCAGTACATGTGTGGCTGTTGAAGAATTAGCTTATCAGAGTTTACTCACCTTGATATGCTTAATCACAATCAAATTCATATCCTATATTGTCTGCTGTCGCTGCAGCTGCTGTTTAGGGTCAAGGATATGTTTTGAATTTTCACAAGATCTTCAGGATCACAAAAAAAAACCAACTGCAACATTTATAAAGACAAAATTGCAATTGGACACTCAGTCACATATCTACAGGCAATGGCATCTTAAAGGAAAATTACATGAAAAAGTAGATCTGCTAGACTTTAAAAGCTAGAATTGTAAATACAAACATGAGTAGAGGCCATACTTTTGTTACACAGGGTCTCAGTTTAGCAAAACCGGTGTGCAACCCTAATGCTCAAAGAACTGTGTTTCAAAAGTAGGGACGGTCTAGAAATATCACTGCTTCTTTTTCAAGAATAAGCTCTTTATGTTTGAAGCCTTTTAACTTTAGTACTAGATAGTAATGCAGAAGTCATTTGTTTTCATTGCCAAAATTAAATTAATCTCCTAAATTTTCACGGCAAAGTTTATGTGTGTTTTATTTTTAGGATCGTTGCATTAAAGGCTGGATAAATGCCATGAATAGATGTTGTCTTTTAACCCCAAAGTTAAGGCACAGCCCCATGGAAAGTTAAAAATGTGAAGACTTGAAAAATGAGATAAGAAGAGCTTAACAGGTAAAGCAAAAACTATGCAATGCAAGTTAAGTAAAATGAGGATTTCCTTCAGTGCTTTGGATCAGCAGGTAGATGTTTAGCCATTTCCAGGAAAGAAAGGCTCCATTATGCATAGCTGTTCCTGGGAAGATAAATGACGTATGTTCTTGCCTGTAGCTTTTATTATGGATCATAACTTCATATAGTATGGAATACTCCTTTGGTCAGTTGAGGCCAGTTGTGCACCCTCCCAGCACCTTGCACAACTCTAGGTGTGCAAGGGCACACTCATTGGCAAGGCAGTATGAGGAAGAAAGGCCTTCGTGCTGTGTAATCTCTGTTTAGCACTAACTAAAACACCTTAGTATTATCAACACTGTTTTCATCCCAGATCCAAAATTTAGTATCATAGGAGCTACCATGTAGAAGTTTAACTCTATTGTAGCCAAATAGAGCACACTAGAAACCCAGGAAAAGTTTCATTTTAACATACGATTGTAATTTTGTTAGCTGTTGTATCTTGAAAAGCTTCTACATTGTAATTGCCAAAAATTTCAGTTGCAAAAGAAGAGTGAATGAGGCAGTGTATTGAGTTTGCTCTTCCTTTTAGATACTATGGGAGCATTAGTCTATTCATTCCGGGGCCAAGTTTTAACTAATCTGGTACTTGAAAGGACCTAAATCCACACTTGTCACAAGAATCCCCTGTACAAAAAATTTCAGAGTATCTCGTGTTTGGTATTTCCAATTACCTATTCTAATATTTATAAATATTGTCATTTGTAAGAAGAACTGTAGGGCACAAAAATCAATGCAGTCTAGATAGGATTCACAGAAAGAACTCAGGTCAGTTAGTCCATGGAGGAAATCTGAAGGTTTAGTGTCCTGGGTTTAGCTAGAGTAAGGTTAAATTTTAGGGGTTTTTGCTCTCATGAAAAAATAGGAAGGGCCACAGCCAATACAGCCATCTGAACCATGGAATTCCATACCATATTGACATCATACCCATTGTGTAAGGGAGGAGATTGCCAGAGTAAACATGGGTACTTTGATCAGGTGGCTATGACATGGCACAGCATGGCAGGATCAGACAGATAGGCTGGGCTGTCACAGTCAGTATTGTGTTTTGCATCATTTGCTTTATATACTGTTTAATTAGCATTATTGTTCTTCCTGTTGTGCTCTTCTATTAAATTGCTGTCATGGTAGGCCTAAGCAGGCCAAAATAGGTTTATCCATGTCCTGGCTTGCCCAGACATGTTTTTCTGCTCTCTCTCCTCTTTTGGGGAGAAGCAATCATGGGAAAGAGGACAAAGAACCTGGGACCACCAAGTCTGAGGACTCTGGCTTGCCCAGACTTGTTCTGCATCCTGTGGCAAACAAGGTACACACACTCAGCTTGCATATGCCTTGTCCAAAACCTGTGTTCTGCCTAAAGGTTCGCCTAATATGGCTAAGCTTGGCTAATTGCCATTCTGATTGGCTATTCTGTGTCCAAAGGCCCATTAGTCATGGGCTGCAANCAATTAATGTTATATATTATTACTCATTATTTCTAGATCCTGATATTACCTGTATAAAGGTCTGTTTGAGCCTATGGGTCTTTAAGAAATGCACCAAGTTACAGACCTCCAGGAGCCAGAGTGTCCAGGAGGTGTACCAGAAAGTGTAATTTGTGTATTTCTTCCCATAATCCTGCATTCCTATAAAAATTGCCTTCAAAGTCAGTATCTTCCTTCTCCTCTCCATCTCACTCCCTGGTGGCATGAGCTTCCTTATGTCAGCTTTTGGTATGAGGGAGGCTTGCGACCTGGCTAGGCAGAGCCAAGTAGGGAGGGCGTGGAGGTATGGGGAGAGGAAGTGGCATTTGAGGCCTGTGGAATTGAGGCCTGGCTGGGGGAAGGCTTTGGAAGGTTCTAGCCTAATGAGATTGTTGCAAGCCCAGGCTGCAGGACTGGGCCAAGGTTGAAGATGAATTTGTGTATTTTACATGCTTTGCTATGCTCAGCGCTATGTAGAATGTTAATATTGTAGTATATGAATTGCCTGTCCATTTAAACTTTCCAATTCTCCAATCCTTTGCATAAGCATTATTCTTTTTCCCCTTTTGGAGCAATAGAGCAATTTGTTCATTTAACCATGACAGGAAAAAATGAAGAATTTATAAAATTTACAAACTCAGATGTATTTTGTGTACTTCATTCTTGGGATAAGCAAGTTATAAACTGACACCACTTGGAAACAGCAACAATCTTGTTTTCAATAGCTGGACTGGAAACAACACATTCTATGTTCTATCTCCTGTCCCAAATGCTACAGGATAGTAAAATTACAGTTGCCAGGTATATTTTTGAAAGGACAACAATTCTGCTAAGTTCTTCTGCAGTACTGAAGACATTTCAGAAAATTCCTGTTTAAACACTGTAGATAGTGAACAAGTTTCCAAGACTTATATGTATCTTAAAGCTGTGCATGAATGCTCAATGGAGAAGAAAAAAGTTCTTCCTATTATGAAAAGACAGTTGTTCTACACAAAAATTGTTTGGAGACTCATTCAGAAAGCAAACCAAAAAACAGACACCATGATATACTTGTCACACGTTTAGACATTGAGGCCAAGTCATGCGTAACTGAAATCAATACCTGCTAATTAACCCGACCCAAATAAGTATCTGCTGGTGGCGGTGTGTGAATTATTCTAACCGTTCAGCAGCAGTGACTGCCTATCCTTCATGTTGTGAAATAATATTTTCATAACTATATATCATATGTAAAATACAAGGTTTTTTGTTTGCTTGCTTGCTTGCTTGTTTTTCTAAAAATCTGTATCAGATAAGATTCTTCTAACTTAAATGCACAGTTTGGATATCTGTAAGAGTCTCATCAATTCTCTTATTTAAGAGGATGATTTTTTTCAAAGTGGAAGTGGATTCATTTAGAAGTTTTAAAACTTGAGACAATTACACAGTTTTTCCTTTTCATTACTTGATTTTTCTTTCATACATAAAAAAAATACCTTTTAATGTGTGTACAAAAACATATTCAACATAAGGAATGACACTGTGTACAGAAAAGATACCATATTGAATGAAAATAACAAAAAAGTCTAAAAGTCTGTCAAAGAGAAGCTGATAAAACTCAGTATATTCCCATTAACTAACTTATTATACAAAATAAAGTGTATGTTTCTCATTAGAAAAAATATATGAAGGTGCTTTTGCTTACAAGCTGTTTTGTTTTGCATTATTTTCTGCTCTGCAAACAAGATTTTTGCATAAAGTAATTTTTACCCTTGAAACTTCTGTTGCTGCAAAGAGAATTTTATTTATGTGATGAACAATCAGCCTGTCTTCACTGTTCTTAGCAAACCTTAGGTATTTCATTATACTTCCACTGTTCTAGTGGTTGCAGTGTCCTCCAGTTGTTCGACAAGTTCCCCAAATACATTTTGTTGAAATACCTTACAGATTTTGAAACACGCATCCTATAATATAGCTAAAACATAGAAATTAGACTTTATAGTTTTCATGTGAGCCAACTTACAACACAACAGACAAGATTATTAATTCTTCTCTTTTTCTTTTCCTTTCCCCCCCCCTCTAAAAATGCATCTCACAAAAGAGACTAGAATAAATTACACATGAACTTGATACTGTTTGCTCAGACCGATTTTGAAAACACAAGGAAATATGAAAATGCTAATGAATAGGCTGCTGGGCTCTGATAAGTGACTCAGAGTAACTTCAAATGTTTCTATTGAAGTAAATCACTGTAGTTCTCACTGTTGACATGTGTTATCTATTCAACCACTGCAACATGGTGCCCTTCTTGTTTCATGGCATGTAGTACCAACTTATAGAACTTTTTTGGTAGTAACAATAGAAATTGGGAGCTAAAAGCTGAACTAGCAAGTAACTATGTTTATCTCCTGAGAATCCAAAAAGTGGCATATAATACTCATTGTGTCAATGAGTATTTAGTATTTTAAAGTAATTAAAATTGCTACTTGTGTCATATTATTTTTTAATTGCTAATTAGAGATTAGTGTCTAAACTGACCAATGCAAACCTAGAGGAAAAAAAAACTTAAAACAGCCACCAATAGAAAGAAGTGGTAAATTGGTGATATAAAATGAAAGTGCTAAGTCTAAAAACAAATGATGAAAATGTAAACACTTTTCAATGTATTCATTTAAAATGAAAAAAACAAACAAACTTCAATAAAAATTGTCCTACATTTTCTTTGTGAAAAATCATTGTATTATGATGAGCGTTATCAAATATCAATAATATATAAACTCTTAATGAGTCACTGTAGGCTTGTGTTTATGGAAATTTAAATTTAATACCTACTTATTTTAAAAGTTTCTTGATTTATATGGAAATGTATTAATCTGCTTCCAAACTCAACTAGTTGCACTATATACTGAAGATTAAAACGATAATTTGACTATTTAAAGACAGCAATACAATTACAGGAAACTACAATACATCTGGTAGAGCAGGCAAAGTGATTTAAATTATAGGAACAAAATCCAGTAGAGGTTAGATGGGACTATTCATCTGAAAGGATCTGTTTGGTCTTTATTCAATAACTAGTGAAGGTGAGTTTATTCTCTCCTTCACACAGGAGTAGTTAACCCCAGGGTCTTCAAATGGAGAATCAGAATCAACCCAAATTTTCTGAAGTCATGCAGAAATGTCATTTTGTACTGTGACTACAGTGGCTAAAATTATTTTCTATTTGAGTTACTTGTGCTTGCAGTTTTCATAGGTACAATAAAAGCTATTCTCATATAGCCTTGATTATTTTAGTAGTAAAAGGAAATTGGAGGGTGATTGTCAGGCTCCTTTTCATTTTTATGACACGCAACTACCTGTAACTGTCTCATACCATATTCCCTTGGTTTATCCTCGATTTTCCCTCAAATAGTACACCATAATTTCCAGGAAGTCAGTGGACACATTAGTTAATTGCATTTAAACTCTATATAGACTTATTTTTGTGTTTAAACTCACTTCCCTTTTTTGACTTTCTTTTCTACCAGCAGCAGGCTGACAAGGTCTTATTTTCACCTCAACAACTCTCATCCCTTTTTCTTAAATTTCTTTTATGAATAAATTATTTTGGTATTTGTGTAAGAGGTGGTTGATGTTATAATCCTCATTAAATGACTCCATCATAACTGAAAAATCATGGCAATAAGGTGAAGTCTCCAGCAACTGGAAAAACGGAAACATGTATCTGTTTTTAAAGAAAGTATAAAAAGAAGACTCTGGAAACTGCCTCACAGCCATGAGCAGAGGAATATTTCAATAAATCAGATTATTCAAAATCCCATCCAACCTGACCTTGAACACTTTCATTGTCGGGGAGTTCTGTGATTAATTAAACACAGATTTCTGTCCAGTACCCTGAAGGTTATTTAACTACTATGAGAAGTGAATGTTAAATGAACTCTAAATCATTAGCAACTATATTTTTGGTACTTCTTACTGTAAGCATTATTATAAAACAACCAATAATAGTGTGATAAACAGATATGTTAACTGATATCTGGACTTCTTTTTGTCCTAATTTATGCTTGCTTTATTTTTTATATCTTGGCAACATCCATTAACAGTCATTATTTATTCTGCTCTGAGGAAACATTTTGGGCCATAGTTAGTTGTAACAATGACAGAAATGTTAGAGGAAGGCTGAGATGTGAAATCATTGAATAAAGTAAGATCATATATAGATCTAGATTTATACCTGATTTTTTGAAAAATCAACAGATATTAAACTGATAATGGTACCCAGGAGTATGTGAAGTTTTTGAAAGGTGGACTTCCTTAGAAACACAAAGGAGCAGAAGGAAAGAGGAGAAGACTGCCCAATAAAGCATAATCAATCACAGTGTCAGAAGAGATAGGAGAGAGGACCTGAAGTTGTAAGAAAAAGATCAGAAGGAAGATTAACTATCCAAATAATGCATGAGTTTAAGGAACAGATAGATTAGTGATGAAAAGATTGTTAGAAAAAACTTAGTAGCCATGATCAATCAAGAAAGGAGAAAACAACTGTGAAAACTACAAAGACAGAATTGCAGAAGAGGAATTAATTTCAGGTTATATGTAAAAGGCACATATAAGAGAACGGTACAAGATATTTTCTAAAAACTGATAAGACTTACCTGTACAAGACGTCTACAACTTACTCTTTGCTGCATAGCTTCTCAATACATTTAGAATGACAAAGATGAGACAAATGATAGAAATGTTTCTAAAGGAAATTATTTTGGAATACATTTACTTCTGAATAACAAAACTATGTCATGTTCTTATAATTTGATAGTCAAGATATCAATTTTTAAACAGTTGCCTAGTATGCAATAAGCAATAAATATTAGTACTCATACTAAACAAATATTTTTGTAATATGAATAAAACAAACAAACAAAACCTGAACCATGAAAATCTGTTAAAATAGGAAAAACAGGGTTGTTTTTTAAAAAAAAATAATTTGCCAAACATTTGTCAAGGCACAGCTACTCATCATCAGAATAAAAAATAGCGGTACTAGAATTTATGTTAAATATTATGTATTAAATTCTGCAAATATGCACATATTTGGAAATTGCTGACTGTTAATAAAAATGTCAGCATCAGCAAATATATCAGATAATCTTTTCATCATGAATATGTCAGTCCCAGTTTGGAGTTAGTTTTTTGTCAACCATGATCCTACTAGATTGAGAAACCACTTGGAGAGTAGAATAAATCCTTTAATTTATTATTTAATTTATTATTTGGTATTACACATGAACAAATGATAAATCAAACTCTTAATCAGTTTAAATCCCTGAGGCTCTGATCACTTTTGTTGTCCTTTCCTTCACATATTTCTTGGCTGTGAATGCACAGAACTTCAAATGAAAATTTGTTTGTTTGTTTGTTTTGGTTTTGGTTTGGTTTTTATTTTGGTATGCTGTCACTAATCTTTCTCTAGCCTCTAGTCCTACCAAGATAGATCATTAGATGAAATCCTAAGCTTCTCTTTCCCTCTGTTGGTTTACCTTAGCTTTCTTTGGTGAGATACATCCAGCAGAGAAATCATGACTTCAATAATATTCTGAGTATGATCCATACAGCCAACATCAAATGTTCCTGTTTGAGAGAATAATTCAAAGTTCCTAGCAAGATTTAGTTAATATCATCAATAGAGTCCAAAGCATGGTTCATCTCATTCTGAAATGACAGGAATTTGACAATGAAAATGTCTGTTTCTTGAGTACAGAAAAAGTATAAACTACAACATAGATTGCTGCAGCTGTCTACAATTTAGATGTTTGAAATAAGATCTCACCTTTTGACACAACTTACTCTGTTGCTTAATTAGGTGGTTTGGCACTTAGTATTACACTTTCATTTGGTGAATTTTTGTCTTACAATTATATCGCAGAAAGAGAGAAATAGAAATTTGCTCTACATTTTTATTTTCAGTCACTTTTCTTCAGCACATCACAGTTGGCACTGACCAAATTATTTGATCTTTGTATAAATTAGGCATATGAACATTGTAGATATAAAATTATTTAAAACAAATTAAACAAATATGACTTAGTCTACTCTATTTTCATTCTGTCCAATTAATATCCAGGAAGTGCCAAAGCTTAACTTTTCTGACAGATCTTTAACACGTTATACAAATTAACAATGTATATTCTCTACGTTAGCCAAGAACAAATTTGAATTCTGTGCAAATTGATAACGAACTGTCAAGTACTGGCTGTTCTGAACAAGACTATGAGTGCCAACAGTGGCTTTTTTGACTATGCATTTTCAATTCAACCAGAAAATGAAAGAAAGGTAACTTGTAGCCCAAAAAATGCTAACATTGTCGGTCTCACTTTCATATATTAGGAAAACCAATTGTATTTTCTACCACAAACAGTAACACACAGATTTCTACCTAAAACATGTCTAACAACATGGATTTCTTTGATGACTAACTTTGAGGTACTGTAATCTTATTATCATATTTACATATGTATTTAAATGCATATGTATTTAAATATGTATTTACATATTTAGATGATATATCTTAAGGTGTAAAGTGTTGAACATATTCTCTAACCGTTGTATAAGGTGGTTCACAGCAGACTTATGTAAGAAGATGATTTAACAGGTCAGATAATGTTCAGAGTATTTTCCAATTATTTTTCTAATGCAGTTATGATTTTACTTTGTCTATAAAGTACCAACAATCATATAGACTAAAACCTTATCAGCAGTTACATTCTCCCACATGGCATGAAATCTTTGGACTATCCATACTTGGCAAGCAGATTCTGAGAACAGGATAAAGCTGGTTTACCTTTCTGTTATTTTAAGAGAGCACTACCTTTTTCCTGGGAAAAGGTCTAAAATTCTTCTACAGTATTCTCTAAAATGCTACCTAGTATATTCATATACTAGTCTTAGTACGTGAATCGTGTCTTTTGAGGAATATATACAAGTGATTATAATTTCAAAGTAGATTCCTGTGTATAATGCATTGTTTAGTTCATTAGGAAAATGTTGGCTATCTACAATGAAATCACTGCAATATGGCTATGTCTCATTGATGGTGCTTACCAGACAGTGTTAAGAGGTCAATTTATTACATTGCACTTTGTATCTTAGCTTTTACAGTGAAACATAGATGCTGGCAATATTAATGGTGAATATGTCAAGGTTTTGGAAAGTATAGGAAATTAAAGTATATGATACAGATAATGGCATTGTTATACTGGAACCTCAAAAGTAATTATTTGTCACAAGCGTAACATTTTGTCACAAGCACTTTGCTACTGTGTCATGTTTGTAGCAAATAGCTGATGATTCCTTTCCATTTTCTTTTTTGCTTTCCCCTAGTTGATTTATTATCTTTTTGTTTTCCTTAGAATTCTCCAAATTTTTATTGTGATATATATTTTTCAGCTTATACACTTAAATACATAAAGCCCACTCTCCATTAATAGAAGACTGTTTATCAGCAACTAAAACATGGGTATGCTATCAACACAGATTCCAGCACAATTATAGCACCGTGTAAGATGCTATGAAAAAATTCAAATCTGTTCCAGCCAAAATTATTACACTTAGGCACAGAAAAAGAACTTCAATCAGCCATTTGAGAATGGAATGCTAAATCTCAGACAATAGAACTTCCCTGTATGTAAAGTGTTAGAAATCAAACGGATTCTTCGAAAAGGTTACCAAATAGTCAAAAATTAGAATCACTATATTCATCTAGCTTACAGAATCACATCACCGTGAGACAGTTGTGCACCTCATGACACCATACTACACATAACACACACAGATCCAGTCAAGTGTAACCTGTGCAATACCCCACCCATACCTTTTCATGGCCTGTGAGACTCGTGTAACATTGGGACTTTGAGCTTTTTTCTTTTTTTTTTTCCCCCCTCACAATTCAAAGTGTTTGAAATAAGCATAAAATAGGTTGTATGCTCTGTGATACTGCACGGCAGTAGATGTGGTGCTTCAGGATGTAGTTCAGTTGGATTACAGTTGGACTCAAAGATCATAAAGGCCTTTTCCTGTCTTGATTCTATGGTGGTTGGTGGTGGTGTTTCAGGATGAGAAATTGATTGGTTTTTTCATAACCTTGAAAGATTATGTAGGGTGAAAGGAACCAAATCTTGTGCTGTTTTATTCAGTATACTTAATGGAGATTTTGAAACTTTTCTCCTTTTGGAGCAAGAGTTGTAAACAGGAGTTATAAGTCTTGCTATCAGCTTTCCCCTTGCTAGATTTTAAAGGATAATAATAAGCCTTGATTTTCAGAAGACATAAGTGCTTTCTTTTGATCTTAAGTTCCACTCTTGAAACATTGTTACAAAGAAGAGTCCAGACAATTTTCTCTATTTGGCTGTTGAACGTTTCTAAGTCTAGGTGCCTTTCTGTTGCCAGTGGTCCACAGTTTTGACTGAAAGTCACGGGTCAGGCCCACCTGATAGCTGAGCCCCACACAGCTGCTCACACAACTGCACCCTCCCTCCACCCTCCACCTCCTCAGTGCAATGTGAAGGAAAATTAGGATTAAAATGCAAAACCTCTTGAGCTGAGATAGAAACATTTACCAGAAAGGCACAAAGAGATAAAAGCAATTAGAGAGAATGATAATGCTAATGAAATATTATATAAAGACAGTGATAGAAAATACAGCACTGACTACAATGACCCAGCCAGGCCCTATCCTGTCCCACCATGCTGCACCAAGTCACAGCCATTTGCTCAAAGCTAGCCCTTCCCTTACATAGTAGGTGTGACTTCAGTATGGTATTGACTACTCCACTGTCTGTTTCAGCTGACTTTCTTGGCCGTGGTGCTTCCCAGCTTCTTGCAACATAAAAAACAAAAGCAAACCCAAAACAAAACAAAACAAAACCCAAAAAACCAAACCAAAACAAAAGAAAACCATAATCCTATCCTAGCCAAACCCAGGATACTGAAATTTCAAGTTTCTTCCATGGGTATATTTACACTTAACTGTGAAACTTAACTCTAGGCAGACAAGACATCTGAAAAGTAGCTGATTTGCCCCCAAAAGGTAAATAGCTATATCCTGTTTTGGATTTATTCTTTAGGTTTTTGTTTGATTTCAATCAAAATCAAACAGTAAGTTCGAGCTCAGATAACTTAGTGCTAAAACTATTTTCTCACTCTTTCACCAGTGAAATCGAGCTGAACTCTGTGAGATAAACAATTTTCACAGCTAACTGAAAGACAAATGTATTCTCTGTTCACCAGATGCAGAATATCTCAAAAAAATAAGAAACCTTGTTATTACATTTGCGAGTGTCGCTTTTGGCACATAATTTGTGTGTGACACATGGTTATTCCTAGAACTTCCTTTTCTATATTGATGCCTACTCATGTATTCTCCATCAGTAATTGTACTTCTTAAAAAACACAGCATTTTAGTTCTGTCTCAGTTGAATTTCACCATGTTTCAAATCCTGCACTAATTTTTCAAGAGCATTTTGAAGTCTGAGCTTTGACAAACTGCATCTTCTTTCTGTTGGATGTCATCTGCAAATTTTAGAAGCTGCCCTCTGTTTTCTGTCATAACATCAATGCAAATCTAACATTTAGGGAGGCCCTTTTGGAGCTTAAGATGCTTCACAATTGTATACCAAACCATTGGTAACTGAAGAATTATTTTCCAGTCACCTTGAATGTCTATATCAACTACATTTTATGAGATGTATTACTGAACAGGGTCAATCATTCTGCTACAGTTTTGATATGTCACATCTATTCTTATAGCCCATAAGGAGAAAAATAATTCATCCCCTTGCCATACATCACAGACAAATATATTCAATTTCCCAGTCTTTCGTGACCCCATCTATTCTCTCAAGATTTTAGAGATAGTGGAGTGATTCTAAGTGACTTCCCTTAAGTTCTTTGATATATTCCAGTGAATTATTTCATCTGACCCTGAGGAACAAAACACAAATGCCATAGCAAGACATCCTTTAATTTGATTTTGATGTGTGCATTTTTTCCCCTAAAATGCCAGCTTGAATCCCTATCTCCTTGCTAAGCTTCATATACACCTAATCTAAGAACGCAATGCAACAGTCCCATAACTTTTTGAAGGTGAAGCAACTCTGCTTTCTTGTGTGTTAAGCAATTATAAAATTTCTTGTTGCTTTTTCTGTCTCTTACTAGTTAAAGATGATTTTTAGTTTTCTTCTCTCCTGATTAACCCAGAACGCATTGTTGGTATGAAGCTGGGGGAAACAAATCTAAACTAATAACACATTTGCCATTTAATCTTACTTTGCGATCTGAGGTAGAAAACAAAATGAACTTATTGCTATGTCATGTTATTGAAGTCACATCCCTCAGCTTAAAGAGCTGGCTTTGCTTGCTAAGGAGTAGTACTTCAGAGTATGAAGGAAATAATGGAAAAAAAATTGTGCTTCTTGAAGCTTGAAGAAATCAAAGGAGTTTAATCAAGATTGATTTTTCAAAATCAGTGTAATTTTCCTTAATATTTAACTAATTAATTCTTGCTAGTAAATTAGAAAGTATGTACGAAATTTTGAAGATTGATAACCACTGCAGATGTTCATAGCTCACGCTATCATTTGGTTCAGATTTTTTCTTAGCCTTTATTTGGTTGAATGCACACAAACCCTACTATTACTAAATGCTTCTCTTTGTATTTTTTTACAGGATAATTAGCTGTAATGCTGGAACATGATAATCCTGAAGTTTAGACATCTGACTTGATTAAACTAATGATGTTTGTTTAGTAATTATTGCTATATAAATTTCTACACTACATTACAAAATCCAAGCTTCTTGTAGAATTTTTATCAGAATTTTGAAATGTTTAGTGTGTATTTTGGGGGTTTCCTTGTGGTAATTTGGTGCAATTTTTAAATATTCAGCATTAAATAATAAGTAAGTTTTAAATGGTGAAATAAATTCTGAGTAAAAATAGAAAACATATTTTGCTTAGTACATTTGGAAAATAATGTTATTGTATTCTGCTGAAATGGTCCGATTTTTTATAAAAACAATAGAAAAATATTTGAAAGAAAAAAAATAAAGAAACAAACATCATAAATTATTTAGGGCATTCTTTAAATCCCAGTACAGTAATTTTATAAAGATTTCTCTGAAACTCAAATGCAAACAAAATGTTAATGGCACAACAAATAAACTTTCCCTCTGAAGCACTTTGAATATGACTGTGGTTAATTCACAGTAACAATGTGCAATGCTTAATAAGGACAGAATGTCAGTAAGTATCTCTTACTTGGAGATTCTCAACTGAGATTGACTGAGTGAATCTGAGTGTGTAATTAAATGTATTCAGGCAAAGAAACATGGAATTTCTCTATCTATGTACAGTGGCTGAAAGTCAGCAGGAGAACACCATTGATTAAGGTCATTCTTTAGTGCACAGAAATGCCAGCAATTCCAACTGCAGGAACTTTTCGTTTCTACGTAATTTGTAGAGGAATATAGACCAGAGAATAGTAAAGATAATGAACTGTGAAGGGGAGGAATCAAAGGAAACTCAATTATACAAATTTAAGAACTAAATTATTTGTCAAGGAATTCAAATCAGAGAAGACAGTCCATTGTCAGGGGAGTTACTGAGACGAGAATAAGCCTCATCATTACTGACTTTAAAAAGAGAGAAAAGAAAACAGTGGGAAGTACAACAAAGACTTTCTAAAAGCATTCCCTTTTTATTTGGGTTAAAAATGCTAAAAGAATTGTAACTTTCCTTTGTAATTTGTTGCATGCAATATTCTTTCTTTGTGCTGCTCAAATGCTTGTCATTGTTCATGTTGTTGAAGAACTTTCCAGTTCATAACTTTTAAAGCATAATCATGCCAGGTTTCCCATGTCTGGACCAGTTTCCTCAGTATTTGTGTCTTTTATTTGTATCTAATTCAACAATATATTAAATTTCATACTAAAATAGTGTAAAAGGGTTAAAAATTTTCTTAAATATATCTCAACAGACTTCATATTTACATTGACTGGAATAGAATGATAGAATTGTTTCAGTTGTAAAAGACCTCCACAGTTATCAAGATTCTCAAAAGAATCCCTGTTACAGGGACTCAATTAGCCCTAGGTGGGAGCTCAGACAAGCCCCATGGGGCCCTTCTGGCTCCTTCTGCTGGCAGACCTTCACCATGTACACAGGTTCCCTAGGGGCTTAAAGTCCTTGAGTAATTAATCAGGAGATTCTGCTTCTTAGCAAGGATCCAGCCAGGATTGTTCTTTCCCATGTGTAGGAATTTGCACTTTTGCTTATTGAACTTCATGAGGTGAGCCCATTTCTCCAATTATCAGATTTCTCTTGATGGCAGCACAATCCCCTGGCACACAGAATCATCACAGAATCACAGAATTAACCAGGTTGGAAGAGACCTCCAAGATCATCCATCAGTCAACTCTTCCCAGTTTTGGGTCATGTGTAAGCTTTTTGGGGATATACACTGCCCCATCATCCAGATCTTTAATGAAGATATTAGACAGGGCTGGACTCAGAGCTGAGCCTTTGGGTAAGCCATTAGTCGCAGACTTACAACTAGACTTCTTTCCAGTGATCACTCTCTCTGCCCAGCCTTTCAGACAGCCTTTTCAAAACACCTCCCTGTCTTCTCATCAAGAAAACCCCAGCATTAGTTCCTTCCCTTTCTGTTAAATTTTCACTGTGAATTCCAAAGACTTTGTTTCAGTAAGGTCTTTTGACTAAACAGCAGTCCAGCTAAATCTATCCTACTGACATATTTGCAAAACCAAGTGTAGTACAGCTTCAGGAGAGAATCATAATCATGTGGCAAAGGATTAATCTGTACTTTTTTTTTTTTGCTGTTTATTGAGAAGAACAATGATATATTTGAAAATATTGAAATACAAGATTGTGCTTTATCATATTTGTTTGATCTTCTGCTTGTGGGTGTGATGAGGTTTTGCATGTAATTCAATCATATCCAAGTACAGCCTCCTAGTAATTTCTAATACAAGCCACTTGTATTCAGCAGCTGGTTTGTTTTTTTTTCTCTCAGACTAGGCTGTAGCATGGAGCCATGTGTTTCTCCTCACAGCAAGGATTATTAGCTCAGGAAATACGCTTCACTAGTTACAGACATACTTCTGTTGTTGCTGTTTAGAACTAGCTTGTATCTAGTAGGGCACAATGACTTACAGTGTTNGATCCCTGTCCCTCTTAAACATCTACCTTTCAAAGGGGTGTGAGCTTGGGTCTTTTACGGAATAGCTGTAAACCATCAATTTAATGTGGTCAAAATTTTCAATAGAAGTGAGAAAATGTGAATGGCATAACAAAAAACATTTATATATTGTGTATAATTTTGATTAATCATATATTTTAAAAAAGAGGAATTAACAAGGCTTAGATTATTATGATAAAAATGTGGAAGCAATATTGAATTTCATCAGTAGATTTGGGGACTTCTCATTATGGTTTATACCATACTAAATACACTAGAGTGTATGATTCAATGCACTACCGTAATCTCAAAATCACTTTTGTGCCTCTTATTTAGAAGTAACCTTCACAGAGAGATGCAAAGATTATAGAATTAAGGGATATAAGTAACATTTACGTATTATGAAAACTTAGCATATTCAAATAAACAGAAATAGATCTTGAAAAGTGATGGGAAATTTCAAAGGATATTATAAGTTCTAAAAGTTGTGATTTTTTTTTTTAACAAAAAGGTTTTTTCCCACTTTTCAGTTAAAATATTTTACTTTGGTTACAGAAGTTTCATCAAATAAAAAGTTGAGTTTTGAAATTAACTTCTCTGCCATAAACATCTGCAACAAGCTAACATGGAGCCTGTTTGTTGCAGTCCAAGAAAATCAGAAAACTCTTTTCAGTGGAAGATAAGGCTGAAACTCTGCATCAATTGATTCAAAAAGCAGAAAATTGAGTGTCTCTTTCAGAAGAGGAGAGGTGCAGTAGCAAAGAATGCTAACACTCGTGTTTGTGCTTGCCTGTGGTTACAGACAGCAGGAGAGTTCTCTCTGCTGAGGTAATGAATAATTAAAACATGCTTAGAACCCAGCATATAGAGTAGCAGGATGTAATCAGACTGACTGTTGGAGACAACAAAAACAGCATCCTGTTTGCTGTTAATGTGGAGGCATGAGTAATGGCTGGCTCTAAAACAGAATCACATAGAATCACAGAATATGTCTGGTTTGAAGAGACCTCAAAGATCATTCAGTCCAACCATTAATCCATCACTGAAGCAACAACACTAAACCGTGCCCCTAAGCACCAGGTCTACACGTTGCTTAAACACCTCCAGGGATGGTGACTCCACCACTGTCCTGGGCAAACTGTTCAAATGTTTAGTATCCCTTTCAGTGAAGAAATATTTTCTAACATCCAGCCTAAACCTCCCCTGGTGCAGCTTGTAGCCACTTCCTCTAGTCCTGTTGCTTGACAGCAAGCAAAAGTGGCTGTCTGCCTCCTCGCTCCATCCTCTCTTCAGGTCATTGTAGAGAGTGATGAGGTCTACTCTCAGCCTGCTCTTCTGCAGACTGAACAAGCCCAGCTCCCTCAGATGTTCCTTGTAAGTCATGTGTTCCAGGTCCTTCACAAGCCTCACTGCCCTTCTCTGGACTAGCTCCTGACAACAGTACAAGGGAGCTGACAGCACCTAAAGTTCAGTATTTTATTTTCTGACTTATTACAACAGGTAAAGTTAGGCAGGTAGAGTGAGACTGTGGTAGTTAGCAAGCTGCTTCCTTTTTGTCATCACAGTGATTCGGAATAACTGGTATCTCTCCACATAGAGAGATAGAACAGATTGTATCTTGCTGTTTCTTTCAGCCTCCTTTTTATTATAATCTTGTCATTTGAGATATTCTCAGAGAGAATTAAAAACATACGATGAGATTATTTTTTCTATGTTTATATCTATTTTGATGCAAGTGGAATATTAAATCCTAATTAAACATGTTTATATATTTTTTTCAGTTAATCCATAGGGAATTGTAATTATTAAGGGGAATCTATAGGCAGACATCAGCTAAGTGCCTGTAGTTGGCTTTATCATCTAATGAACCAGCAACATAGCATACCACAGAGTATAAACCTAGCAATATTCAGCTAACATTACATAAAGTACACTTAAGGAAGTCAATGAACTATCATTTACTTTTGTTAGGTATTAAATAAGAAAAGTATATAACTATATTAAACAGAATATTTGGGTATATAACAGGATATCTAAGTGCTTCCAGGAACCCTTTAAAATTCAGTGCTGTTAAAACTGAGTGTGGCTTGTGTAGATATTCTAGAGAATTTCTTTTTCTCAGTTCTCTGACTGCAAAGTGGTCAAATCATGATTGAAATGATGGACTTGAAAGCCAAGAGAGATTATAATAATCATTTAACCTGTACTCATTCCATATACTTGCATTACTTAAAGAATGATAGTTCCCTGACGTTAATATAGACTTCAAGGATTTTCACAACACAAAGTTTTAATTTTACAAGTATGGGTGTTGTCCAGTAATTTCCAGGTGGAAACAAATTTACAGTGTTTATGAATAAAAAAAAACAGAAAAAGCCTCAATAGCATGGAAATGGATGCCAATAAAGAAAAGTAAGCTTCAGAGAAACAATTCCTACCAAATTCAGCTGAGCCTGACATACTGAAACTGCCTCAGTAACATCCTTCCAGTACTTTGTCTTACATCTTATTCTTTCCCAATATAAAACAAGAGGATGTTTTGCCCCTTCTAGTGCACTGGAAAATTACATTTATGAGACTTTTCAAAGAAACTGTAAAAATTAGAAGGTCTTTCCACAATACAAATTTATGTGATAGGCGTTACTGTAAATAGAATTACAGAATGGTATGGCTTGGAAGGGACCTCTGGAAATCACCTTGTCCAACAACCCTGTTAACATAGCTATCCCTAGATCAGCTTACAACACAACATATTCAAGCAGGTTTTGAAAGTCTCCAGAGAACTGGACTTCACAACCTCTCTGGACAGCCTGTTCTAATGCTCTGAAACCCTCAAAGGAAAAAAAAAAAAAAAGAAACTTCAAGTGAAACCTCCCGTGTTTTCGTTTGTACCCATTGTGCCTTGTCCTATCTCTGGCCCCAGTGGAGAAAGCCAAGCCCCATCCTCATTGACTTCCACCCTTTAGATGTTTGTGTGCATTTATAAGATTCTCTCTCAGTCTACTCTTTTCCAGCTAAACAGCCCCAGCTCTCTGAGCCTTTCCTTGTAAGAGGGATGCTCCTGTCCCCTGATCATCTTCATGGCCTTCCATTGCGCTCTGCCCAGCAGTTCCTTTTTCGGGCTAGGGAGCCCAGAAGTGAACAGAGTGCTCCAGGGCAGACTATAGGAATTGAATAATCTCCATTGACCTGTTGGATAAGTTTTTCTTAATGCACCCTGGAATACAATTGGCGTTCTTGGCCACAACGGCACATTGCTGGCTCATGGTTAACTTGTTATCCATCAGCACTGACAGATCCTTCCCCACAGAGCTGCTTTCCAGCAGGTTAACCTCCAACCTGTACTGATGTATGGGGTTATTCCTTCCCAGGTGCAGGTCTTTACACTGTCCTTTGTTGAAGTTTAGGTTCACCTCTGATCAATCCTCCAGTCTGTCCGGATCTCAATGAACGGCAGTACAGCCTTCTGGTGTGTGAGCAGACTGTTTCTGTTTCATTTTGTTTATATTGTTTCCTATTAAAAAGTGTCTGAAACTGTGAGGAAGAGTAGAATTGTTCTCATTTAATTTTGCCATTTCTAAGACTGAGCTAATAAACTACACTTTGATTCAGTTGTATATGCATAGGCATCTAGTATCAGAGATACCTCGGAGAATCTCACTGATTTCCTTGCTGCCTACCAAAAAATATCTGTCTTCTGTTTTGTAACTTATGAAGATAGAATAGTTAAGTCAAATTTCAGCCCCTCTAGCTATCTATCTGTTAGCAAGTTGGTTATTTGCATGGGATCATGGAGAGAACATATATTATGTACCTGATTTGCAAATTATACTATGTTGCAGAAACCAATCCATCAGATACTGCAGGACTGCAGTTAATTCAACACTATAAAAAATAATATTATAACTATGATTAGATTCTAATAAAATCCAAGCTGCAAGAATGATCTCCATTGTATCAGGACTTCCCGTAGTTTTTATGTATATATATATATTTTTTCACACACACACACAGAGTGGTTCAATTAGCTATCCAGACAAATAACCACACAGTTTTTCTTCTGCTTTTCACTAAATTATTGTATTTCATACTAACTTGTTTTTTAACAAGTAATCAAAATCAGAATGTGTGGTTTAGCCAAAAATGTATAATAAGGGTGAAATAAGCATTGAATATAAACATTTATTCTATCCTCTTCAGTTTGATTATTGGATCTTATCAGCACAACTAAGTTTGGCTGAGAATTAATTCTCTCCATAGCATCTTTCATAGTGCTGTGTTTTGCAGTGTCTAGGTGTAGATAACACACCAGTGTCTTGGCTGCTGCTGTGCCAAGCACCAAGGCTGTGCTTTTCTGACATTCTCCAACCCCCCAACAGTAGGCTTAGCGATGGGCAATGTGCTGGTTTGAGGCTAATTGGAATATTTTAATAGAGAAAATTATNGACACAGCTGGGCCAGGTGACCCAAAGTGACCAAAGGGGTATCCATACTATATGACATCAGGTCAGATGTAAAATTAAGTGAAAGAAGGAAGTGTGTGGACATTTATTAATGGTGTTTGTCCTCTGCAGCAACTGCTCCCCGGACGGTGGCCAGACATCTGCTATTGGGAAGTAGAGAATATTGTTGTTTGCCTTTGCTTCCACAGGCAGCCTTTGCTTTCAGTTTGCCTTATTAAATTGCTTCTTTCTCAACCCACAGGCCTCTTGTTATATTTTCCCTCTTCCCTGTTCACCTACAAAAGGGTGTAACTTTGGTTGGGCATCCAGCCACAAGCCAGGGCCAAACCTCCACACCATTTAGTATACCAGTACAGCTGATGAACTTGGTAGACTTTGCTAACCATTCTCAGGTTTACATAACAATTAGTAACAATGATAAGGTGCATTATATCTGTAAGAAGAACCACAGAATGGTTATTTTAAAAATATTTGTGCTGTAAATATGTGAAACTCCTTTTCCTGGTTAGCTATAATATACATTTTCTCTTAGAATCATAGAATGGTTTAGGTTGGAAGGGACCTCAAAGATCACCTAGTTCCAACCCCCTGCCACAGGCAGGGACACCTCCCACTAGAATAGGTTGCTCAAGGCCTCATCCAACCTGGCCTTGAACACCTCTAGGGAGGGAGCAGCCACAACCTCCCTGGGCAACCTGTTCCAGTGTCTCACCACCCTCAGTTTTACTGAAAATTTCCAAGCTAGTTTTTTAGTAAAAAAAACCAAAAAAGGTACATGCTTGTTTTTCAGTCCTTCGAGCTAAAAAATAAAAGTTGTGAAGCCCTAAATATCATTCGAAAAACATGTCATAGAGAAAATATACTTCTGATATCATGAAAAAAACAATATAAAAATCATGGAAAATCCTTTCTCATCATTTTTTTCATTCGAATTTGTTTCCTCTGTTAGATGACTTACGAATAGTTTCCTTGCTTTGCTACCACTTCTAATGAGGAAGAATACATGGGCTAATTCTGATAAGTGTAACTACTTAGCTTATTACACAGGAGTTGAAGAGAGAGAGAACAAAGAATGTAAATAGACACAACACAAGGTATGTAAGGAGAAAAGAAAAAAGGACAAATTTTCCATAAAGACACTCGTTCAACTGCAGTCATGTCAGCTGGGTCAAATCCTGTGCATGATAATCGAGAAAAGAGAGTTTAATTGACTTAATTGTGAAGAAGTGGAGCCATAAATATTAAAGTCAGGAGGAATTCATTTAGTATATCAGATGCGAGCTCACAAATTTTTTAGGGTAAGACCACCCTTTGGGAAGCAAGCAACAGAGAGGAATCACATAATACAGTGTGTCAGGTTGACCTTGGTTAGGCACCACATTCCCACCAAGCCAATCTATCATTCCCTCTCCTCAGTATCGTAGAATCATAGAATTGTGTCAGTTGGAAAACACATCAAGAATCGAATCTAACTGTCAACCTAACACCACTATGGCCATTAAACCATGTCCTGAAGTGCCATGTCTACATGTTTTTTTAACATCTTCAGGGACAATGACTCCACTATCTCCCTTGACAACCTATTCCAATGCTTGATCACTCTTTCAGTAAATAAAAAGAAAGTAACTTGACTGTGTCTCATTCATAAGTTTTTCACCAAGAAAAAAAAATTAAAATAAAAAAGAATGGCAAAAAAGGAGAATAATAATAAAATAAGGCATTTTCCAGATATTATGAGATACATACTATTTCTATTTTTATTAAATGGATCTATAATTACTCTTGAGAATATTTAAAATGTAATATTTAAAACATGTAATTCCATATATGTTTTGAATTTCAGATCATATTTTATGTAGTTAGTAAACTTGAGTGCTGTAAGGTTATCTTTGACACAAACTTTACTACACACAAATTTATATTGATTAAATTCTTTATTATGAATGAAGAATATGGGCATGTTATCATTACAGGCATAATTTCCTTCCTACCTATTTACTTTATACACATGCATATGGATAATGCCCACATGAGGTCTACAAGTAATTTATTTCCACCTATTTAACTAAAACTGGACAGCAATTTCTCTGACTTGATTTGATGATGTTAAGGCATAAATGACATTTAACAATGATGAAGAGTTGTCATTTTGGTGTTTATCTTTGTCTCAGAACTCTTAGATATTTATTTTCTTTGCAAGGACAAATTGCTTGCCTTTTACACATGTATAGAAACAATTGCGTTATTAAATGGAAATCAAATGAAAAATAGTCATTGTTGGCTTTTTATACTTAAATGGGATAGTTACTGTACTACAATCAAAAAAGAGGACTGCAAATATTGTAGAGTTATGAGGTGATTTGAACTTAATGTTCATCTTATGCTTTCCATTCTACATAATCAATACATTTCAATTTCTGCAGAATTCAAATTGCTTTTCTCTCTGCTTTAGAAACAAAGGTCTGCAAAGTGCACAGTTACTGATTGTATTCGAATGAAATAAGTGATACTACTTGTATTCTATGAACTATAATCGGAATAAATACAACTGAGCTTGTTTTGGGTTTTTTTGTGGGTTTTTTGGGTGAGGTTTTTTGTTGTTGTTGTTGTTTTGTTTTGTTTTGTTTTTTACTCCCAACCCTGAACTGATTGGTAGTAAGTGAAAAAAATCTGGTCAAGGAAATCTGAATAAAGTCAATAAGAAATATTCTTACATATTATTCATAGAGTTGTAGTTAACAAGGACAATAATTATAAAATCAGAGAACCATATAACTGTAGATAGATTCATAAAATTGTAGAATGGTTTGGCTTAGAAGGAAATGTTGAAGGTCTAAAGGTCTAGTCTAATTTCCTGACATGGGCAGGAGAAATGCAATGGATCAGGTTACTCAAAGCCTTCTCCAGCCTGACCTTGAACACATTCAATGATGAGGCATTCACAATTTCTCTGGGCAACCTGATCCAGTGTCTCAGCATCCTCATCATATTGTTATGATTTTTTTTCCCCTAAAAAATAGATCCCTATAGATACCTTTTAAAGAGTACTGAAAGACATCAATCAGACATTCCCCAGTCTCTGTCTGCCATCTAGAAGAAAGGATTAAAAGTAATGCCTCTTCAAACAGCATTTGTGCTTCCTTATTCTTTTACTACCATGTTAAAAAATACAAATTTGTTTCCATGCTTATCTTCCTGTGACATCTCAAAATACTAAGTAATAGAAAGTGATCAGGACAGACAGGATGCTCTCTTTTCATGTAAAGTCATATCCATATTGATCATTTGCTAATCTGTCTCCAGTGATATAATTGCTGGTTTGTACCTTGCTGCACCAATAACAGAGAAAAATGTAAAGAGGGAATATAAAGGAATTACAGAAAGTTGTAGAAAGATTATTATAATAACATTTAGTTGAACTATAAATGAGAGAGGAATGAGCTCTGGGCCAGATGATACTTTCAGTGATAGAACTGGTGACTGAATATAGTGAAGAGGTCTCCTGCTTCTTAGATGTCATGATCAGGATTTTTGAACTGATGACAACTTTAAATCTATGTCAGAATAAAGCTGTTCAATAACAAAAACCTGTTCAATCTATGTCAGAATAAAGCGGTTCAATGATAACCTGTGACAGGTGACAAATCTTGTCTTAAGACAGAAAAAATCTTTCTTGTGCTCATTACTTTTTCACTGAATCACAGAATGTTAGGGGTTGGAAGTGACCTCAAAAGATCTTCCAGTACAATCCCCTTGCCAGAGCAGGATCACCTACATCAGATCACACAGGAATGCATCCAGACAGGTTTTGGGTATTTCCAGAGAGGGAGACTCCACAACCATTCTGGGCAGCCTGTTCCAGTGTTCTGTTACCCTCACAGTAAAAAAAAATTTCCTTATGTTTGCATGGAACTTCCTGTGCTTCAACTTCCACCCATTGCCCTTTGTCCTGTCATTGGGCATCGCCAAGAAGAGCCTGGCTCCATGCTCTTGGCACTTAACCCTTGACATATTTATAAACATTTTAAAATTCTATCCATAGTGGGTTTTTTTGTTTTGTTTTTGTTTTGGGGTTTTTTTTGGTTTTTTTTTTTTTGGGATGTTTTGTTGTTGTTTTCTCCCCCTTTTTTTTTTTTTGGGGGGGGGGGGGGGGGGGGGGGGGTGGGGGTGG
>WBNM01033619.1:86941-127555 GCA_013399055.1 Ramphastos sulfuratus | reverse complement strand
CCCCTCCCCTCTCCCCTTCCTTTCCCCTCCCTTCCTCTCCTTAGTGCCGGTTTTACTTGAACTCCTCTGTCACTGCTTCCCAGCATGTACAAAGGTGCTCATGGGCTGATTTACAGTAGTTACCTGCATTCCTAATGCAATTTTTATCTCCTTCCCCCCTCTCTGAATTAATACGCTTGTTAATCACATGGAATTGCTAACTTTAGGAAGTCACTAAGTGCTCAGATTTATTTTTTATGTAAATATTTTCAAAGCCATAATTCTGCAGGCTCTCTCACAGCATGGGAGCGGAGGTGACAGGGGAGGTTTTGCCGTGGCACATGCCTGAAGGCATCCAGGCTGGCACGATAACAACAGTGAACTGGGGTGTCTGTACGTGACACTCCCAGAGCCATGGCATCCCCTTGCTGTTGGCACTGATGGAAGCAGATGATGGCTGCAGGCCTTCAGCAACCAGTTTATGCCATTCCTCTGCTTCATGGCAGATCCTCTTCCCTTTTGCACCTCTTGGGACTCAAACTGTGAGCATTATATTGCACTAGATCCTCTCAATCTGGCAGCTAAAATTAAGCCTTTTCTCTTTTCATATAAGCTGGTGAGCATCTCCCAGCCTTGAGTGCCATAGCGGGCGCATGGCAAGGAGCATCCCTTCCGGTCCTGCTGCCGTGCAGCCGCGCAGGATGCTCTGGTGCTTCCATCCATCCTGCCAACTGCGACTGTGCAGTGGTGGGCACAGAAACAGGAGCTTTGAGAATTGTAAAAGCCATAAATCCAGCAGACCAAATTAGTTAAATTTTTCTATTCTATGCCTCACAAAATCCAGCCGTTCCTGAGATGAATTCTCCGCGTGTAAGCGGAACTACAGGCAGGTCTAAGATGGATATTTTGCACGTGCGCACGAGAGGACAGGGATGAATTTGTGCCATGCAGTTGTCCCCAGCGGGTTGGGTCTTTTTCAGTTGTGTGTGGTTGTTATGTTGCTGATCTGTTATTACCGCTGTTACTATTACTTAATATCAGCAGACAGGTGGTCCCATAAATTCCAGCACCCTCTTTTGAGGGGGAAAAAAAAAAAAAAAAAAAAAAAAGAAAGAAAAAAAGAGTTGGGGGGGGGGAGCATGTTTGCAATTCAAGTTTAATAGTGCATTCATCAAGAGCAATAAAGCATTTTATTGCACAAGTATTTCAAGGGATGTGCTGGCCCCGGTAAAAGCATTAGTAAAGGGGTGCATCAGCAATCTCATTTAAAACTGTCGACCCAACGTGAAAAATGTTGCGTTGAAGAATAAACTGCTATTAAGCATGATTAGATTGACCTGCAGGACAGATATTTTAGCTGCAGCAGCACAAGTCGATCAAAGTGAGCATCGCTTAGATTGCAAAAAAATTTTTTTTCTTTTCTTTTTTTTTTTTTTGTTTTTTTTTTTTTTTTTTTCTTTTTTTTTTTTTTTCTTAAATGCCCTAAATTAAAAATGAAAGAGCCTCAGAATATTTAGGACCGGAGAGTGACTTTTGGGGGGTGAGAATTATGCATTTGATTCGAAGCCATATGGAAAGGTGGGGAAAGGGGGGGGAAATGTATTAATTGCTGCCCCTTTAGCATACATTGAAAGTATGTTACTCAGATCAACCAATCAAAAAAGAAATTGTGCTGACTCAGCATTCGGGCTAGTCTGCACGTCCGATTGCAGAAGAGATCAGCACTGCACTGCAGTATCTTTCCCTGCCTTTGACACCAGCCTAGCTGGGCAGGGCTTCCCTTGTGTTTCCCAGGACTGGTTTAGGCCAAGAACAAGAGAAGGCCCTGAAGAGAGGAGGAGAGAGTCAAGGTTGCGTGAGCCTCGAGCTGCTAACGATCCTTTTTAGTCAGTTAGAAAGAGCTTCCATGCGAGGTTCGCCCTGCCAGATGCAAGCGGCATGAATTGCTTGGGAATATATCTATTTTTAAAGACTTTCACCACATCTTGCACTTAGCAGTGACTGTGGGCGAGGGGGTGGTGTGTTCCTCGCAAGAGAAATATCCTCGCTCCTCAGCTCGGATCCCTCCCCTGAAAGCCCAGGGCTGATTTAAGTACCACACTTGTGACTGCCTCCCAGAGAAGATACTGGGTTTAGTATTTGCCGTGTTGATGCTGAAGCTGCTCTTGACCTCGGCCAAGCAGGCAGTGATGCTGCAAAATACTCTCCCATTGGGATGAGGAAGGTCACAGTGAGATCGGCCCAATGCTCCAAGGGTAGGAGCTGAGGGCATTAGCTTCACTGCCAGCTTGCTGGGCTTGCAGATGAGTCAGTCATACAGCTCTTCTGCCTCAGTTTACCCCAGAGACAGAGTAGGTGCTCAGAACAGAGTTGTTGAAGCTGTTGATTGCACTGCCAAGATAAAGTTGGAGAAAGTAAGGACAAAGTCCTTTACAATGAGAGTGGTAAAATAGTGGAACAGGTTGCCCAGGGATGTGGGTAGCATTCAGGATCAGACTTGATGTAGCCCTGGGCAGCCTAATCTAGTTGGAAGTGCCCCTGCTCACTTCAAGGTGAGGTTGGACCAGGTGAGCTTTGATGGCCCCTTCCAACCCAATGCAACCTGTGAATTTGTGGATCTGTGACCAAGGCAGGTTGATGCAACTACCCAAGGACAAGCTTATTCTGAGCTTTTAAGAACTTCCCTGTTTTGGTGCTGGCTTGCACAGCAATGCACAGCACAGGTGTCAGGGAGATGGTGCAGGGCTGGGCTGTGTCCCGTCTGCCCTCATGCCGAACTCCCCAGCATCTCTGAGCAGGTGGCAGGGTGTGATGTGCCAAGGTGGAATCTCAGCCGAGACCTAGGGGATATTGAAGTAGGAGTGAGCTGGGTGATGGCATCCATGAGCTGCTCCAGCCCCACTGGGTAGCTCGCTGCCTCATGGGTGCTGGTTGCCAGTCTGGGCGCAGTGCCGCACAGTGCCGCATTGCCGGGACTGCGGAGGTTGTGCAACGCCATCGTGGTCCCCAAGCTTACCCAGTCACACCCATGCCCTGTGTGAGCACCTCAGTGGATATCTGCATGTACAAGCAGAGCCGTACCCCCACGGGTTGCTCCTGCTGACCACTGCTGTGCCCCACGGCACTCTGAAGAAATTTTTCTTGCCCAGGTTAACCAGCATCAGCACATGTCCCTGGGTCAGTCTGCGCTTTTGCCTAGTGGTCTGGATGGAGGAGCAGAGGCCTATGGTGGATATCCTTGTGTATAAGGCTTTCAGGCACTGACATCTCTTGTATGAAGCAGGAGTTAACAGTCAAAGAGTTTAGCAGTTGGAGCAGTTGCTGGTGGTGCTCAGAAGGCAGGCACACACCAGGGCTCAGGGGAAGCAGGGAAGTAAGAGAGCTGACATCTCCAACAGATGCAGGGTTTTCCTTTTTTTTTTTTTTTCCCTTATTTTTTTTAATCTTTTCATGAAGCACAGGACCCTGCCTGCAGATGCCTCACCATGCCCAGATATGGCCTGTGCTGCTCTCTAAAAAAGCCCCAGGCAGACTGATGAGCCTAGGAGAACTGAGGAACAACTGCTATAAATAGTACTCATTCTCAGCTGCCCTTCTGGTGGGACTGGATTAGGTGGCATCTGGGCAGCCAAGAGGCGTGAGACTCGTGACCACCGACTGCAGAAGTCACCCAGCAGCTGTAAGGACAGCAGCCATGCCTGTGAAGCCCGTACATAGGCACATCAACCCTGGCATTTAGGCAGTTGGATAAAGCTACAGGAGCAGGAATTCGGTGACCTAAGAGCAATCAAGAACAAAGTTCACTGCAATGGCTGGGACAGTGCTTCCAATCTGAGAAGTGGCCTGGTGTTGGAGGCAGGACTTGGCTTTTGGCTGTTGGAGCTGTTCAGTGCAAGCAAAGGAAGGTGATGGGAGGGAGCTGGTGGCATAGGAAGGAAAGTGTCTCAAAGAGTTGTTGAGATGGAGTTGTTGAGATGAATTGTTGATTTCCCCTTCTGGGACGCCATGGGTTAATTTGTTGGCAGTGAGATTATTGGAAGCTCTGATTTAATGCTTGTGTTTACTTCAGGTAAACAAATTAACACAAAACCTCGGGTCTTAATAATTTAAGGCACCAGTTTGATTGAGGCTAGTAGAAACTAATGAATTCCATGCAGTGATTTGATTCCTGACCTTGCAGAAGGTGGACAGTGTGTGCAGCTTATGTCCAGGTGGATCTATAACTGGTTCTCATATGTGAGGGGTACATGCAGCTACAGGCTGCAAGAGAGAAATCCAGCTCTAGTAACAGCAGTGGAAAAGGACGGTGTTGTGCTTAAGCTCAGCCTGGAGGATGTGAAGGGAAAAAATGGATCAGAGAGCAGGGATGGTTTGGATGAACAGAAGATCTGACTGTGCAGGTGATACTTGGAGAGAATGTCCTGAAATATGTGCACAGGTGGAGAAAAAAGCAGGGAGCGATGCTGCAGCTTGTCCCTGTTAGGGTCTGCTGCCGGACAGGGACCAGGATGTGTGGGCAGGCTGGGCAAGAGGAATATTTCCATCCAGGCTTTGCTCCTTCTTGTCTTCACCAGGGTCAGGGCTGTGGTGCCTGCACCACTTTGCTGTCTTTAAGTGAAGCCAGCTTTGTCCTAAAGCCTTGTCTCTGAGACAATAAGATGCACCCATGAAAATCTATTGTGCCATTTCTGCAAAGACCAGCAAAAGTCGCCCCTGTGTCGTCCCCTCCCTGTCCTCCACGCTCATTTGGCCTGTTTGAAACTGAATTTATTCCTGGGAAGGTCCCCATCAATTTGCCTTGCTCTTTTGTTGACAAGTTTATTAAAAACCTGGGCAACTACATATTAAACTTTTATCAGTGTCGAGGAAGAATACATCCTTTGAGCGGCCACAAAAGTTATGGATTGGGTCTTAACATTTCTTGTTCCCCCATTCGGCTGAGTCAGCGTAACAAATAAAAGCTGCCACTTCTTTTTTTGCTATTCTTGAGAGACAGTTCACTTAAAGGTGTAAGTAACAGTGTCCAACGATGCAAAAAGGTTTCAGGTCTGAGTAAACATGAGCTGGATTTATTTTCTTTTCTTTTTTTTTTTTTTTTTTTTGGTGTGGCCATAAGTCTTTTAATAATTTGAATTATTAACCTAAAGCAGGAATAAAATGGGAACCCTGCAGAAGGTTGTTTCTACATAGCTCTGGGACAACAGTATTTTGGTACAATAAATGCTATTTTCTAGTGTTTCAGTGAAAAGAAAAGCTCCTGAGTTAATAATCTTTGTTGTACCACAAGTGATGTGCTTCCACCCACTGCAAAGGCATGAAGAGGTTGGAGCGATGCTTGGTTGGGGATGTGCCTTTTGTGCCGCTGGGATGTGGAATCTTTGCTCTTTTTTCCTTAGTCATGAGATGAAACAAAGAGGAGGCCAATATGTTGCACCAAAGATGTTAAAAATAAAGCGTTAGAATCACATAACCTAGTTCCCATTTTGCCGTGAAGCTGAGTTTTTAGGAGTTGAAAGAAGCCTGAAAAATAATCGGCGAGCAGGAGTTTGAACTGCTGTAACAACAGAAAGGCAGGAGAGGGGGGCAAAAAAAAAAAAAATAAAGTGAGGATCCCTGGGACTGGGCCATGCCTTTTAAACTCTGCCAGATAAATAAATAATTAACTGTTCCCCAAACAGCATCCTTGCCTGCCTGTCACCGTGTCCAAGGATTTTTTAGTTCTTAAACAGGTTTGCTGGAATAATTTGTCAAGTCCAACAGGGAGGTTTCCATGTGACAGAGGATCATTTTTCAGCCTGCACCGTGGTGCACCAAGGCAGATCTGCAGGCTCTGAGCGACGCCGTGATGGGAGAAGAGTTAGCATAGGTGTGTTTAGATGGATCATCATTCCTGCCCTGGGACACAGCAGAGTCCACCACTCTCCATTTGGAGCAGTGCAGGGAGCAGGCAGGGAGTTGTATGGACAAATGCATCTTCCTCCAGGAGTTTATCTGCATCACCATTTGCTCCAATTATAACTAATTGGACACATATTGCATTTTCATAGCATCTAATTTTCTATTGATTTTAACAGGACTGCTGGTGGTTCGTACTATTAAGTGGTGGCTGGTATCAGTTGCTGTTTAGAAATGCTGAGTGCACTCCCCTGTATGGAATTATGCAGTCAGCACATGTTTTAAAACCTCTTTAATTGTTTGGCCCATAAAACGCACAAACTGTATTAGGGAAAGGCTTTGTTCTCTTTTGAGTGCGTGAGTTGGGGGAAAAAAAAAATAAATTCCAAACTCCACAGCTATTTCCATCACCAGTTTTGGGAGATGCAGCAGCCAGAGACCTGCTCAGAGTTTCAGGAGATGCAGCTCCCAGAGACGTGCTCAGAGCAAACTGCTTTGGAGGGTCCGTCTCAGTCCTGCACAGAGAATATTTGCAGCTCCCCTCAGGTATGGATGGTTTGCTTTGCCAGGACAGATCAATTCTGTGCTCAAAATAAGGCTGTTATTTATTTACAAGAGACTTGGGATCAAAATTTAGATGAAGACAGAGATTCTCATTAATAGCCAAGATTTTGATAAGGTCTTTTTTTGGCTATCTGTATAACTAAGGAATAAGGTGATAATTGTAGGGTCTGGGGTTTTATCCTCCCTAGTAGATATTGCTGTGTACCTTAGCAATCTATCCAAATAAAACCAGACTCTCAAATTAGCTGTTGCATTTCAGCACATACTCAGTGAAGCAGGGTGAAAGCAATAGTGTCTTGTTCAGCATCATTTAAAGAAGAAAAGATTTAAAGGGGAGATTTAGGGGAACAATGGAGAGGTAGTCTGGTTAAAAAAAAAATGTTACTAGCAATGCATTTTGGATCATGGATATTGGATCAAGGTGTTAATGGCAGAGAAAGCAGATAAAAGGTGATGGAAATTCTGTTGTGGGGCAGCTGAGTTACCCTGGTCTGCTGTGTGTGTGTGTGGGGGGTCACCGTCAAGTTGCCACCTTTGCTGGTCTTTAGCAAAGCCACAGCGTGTCTGTGGGCGACAGGTGAGTTCATGGGGTGTATAAATTAAATAGACACTTTATTAAGTCCAGGTAATAGTTTTGGTTTGAAAGACTGAGTGGCTACTGCAATGTCAGCAACTACTTTAGCTCACAAAGGAACTGAGTGCTTTTTAATTAAGTCAAATAAAATCCAAGTGGAAGACTCTCGAGCTTCACCTGGAGTCTCCTTTTTGGGTGGAATATCCATAATTTTAGAAATGTTAATAACATGCAGTCCACTTCCCCCCCCCCCCATAATAATCTAAGTGGAATGAATATTTGATGTCTGCAAAGGAAAGGGGAAAAGCAGCAAGGTTGTATTTTCTGGTTTACAAATGGCACATTGTGCAGAATGCAGTGACTGTGGCATTGATTTAAGCATCCTCGCAAAGACACCGTGCAATAAAGTTGAATCATCTGCAGTACAACTATGGCTCTTGGGTGGAAAAAATAGCAAAGTGAGAGAGTAGACATTTTCCTGCCTTATCAAAAGCCACTTCATTTTGGGGAAATTTCCCTCCAATTTAGTAATGTTTGGATGGAAATCGAATAACACATTAGCTTGAGGAAAGAGGGGGGGAAAAACCCCTTCCAAAGCTAATTACAAAGGGAATGTGCACTTCATTAAGATAAAGCTGTAGGAAATCAATGTTCTGTATTGTTGTTTTTTCCTTTTGATTGGATTTTAGAATGATAAATTGTTAATGCATTTGATCTAAAAATGATTTGTTTATTCAGATGAAGAGCAACAGTACTTTGTCTCATTTGGCCTTTTAGCTTATAATGATAATGGCTTCAAGGGATGCTCATTTCTCAAAAGGGTATCGGACTGGAATAGGCAGGAGATTTCTGGGCTCAGAAGGATGGGCCCTATGCAAGAGTTCGTTGTAGGCTAATTCTATTGCATGTTGAATCTTCTGCTTCATTAAGAATATCGACAAATGCTGATAAATTCTTTGGCTTTTCTGTACTGTCTATAACATGTCTTTATTAGAATATTGAGGCCAAAGTGGAGAGCTCTTCAACAGAGCTGATCCTTTTCTGTTGCCTGCTAGTGATCCTACTTGCCATAGCACTGGTTTGGTGATGTGGGGGTTTTGCCTATTCTCATGCCTGGAATCGTAAGCAGCATAGTTGACACGGGGCCAGATGCAAACCAGAGGCACTGGGTGAAGGCTGGCAGAGAAGGAAAAGTGCTGCACAGATTTGCTTTGTTATTCTTGCCTTGATTTGCCTCTAATGTGTTGCTCACTCAGTGTGCCCATGATTCTCCAATGCCTGCAGCATGTGTGGACTTCACACAGCTCAGGGATGTGCCTGTGCCATGGGCAGGCAGAGGTGGGAGCAGGTTCTGTATGGGGGTGACTCCAGCACCTGATCCTGGACCTGGGTGCCAGAAAAGACCTCTACAATGTGTGGCTCAGTTTCATGAGGAAACCACTAGACCTGGTTTCACTTTGGACAGCAAACCTGAATTTGGTGTTGTTTGGTGTGTCAGTTTTTGAGCCCATCTTCTTGCTCAGGTGGCTTCTACACCTCAGAGACCAACCTGGTGTCACTTGGGCTAATGGAGAGCTATACTCTCCTTGCTGGGAAGCTACAAGCAAGACCAAGCATGTCTCAGCCCTCTCCAGCCTGTAAGATGGGCTGCTCTTTCTCAGCTGCTGGGAAAGCCTCACCACCAGAGAGACATCATTAGTTTTGATTAATGGCATCCAGGAGAGAAAAACTAATTTTCTAAAAAGGAAAAGCTCACCCATAACTCATTGCAGAGAGTTTAAACAAAACGTTATGGAACATCCATGCCAACTCACATTGATTTCAGATCTGTTTCTGGGCACTCCCCAAATCAAAGCAGGGGGGAGTGGAGCCAACACTTGTCCCCAGCAGAAGATACTTGATGTAACCCCTGCACTGCTCTCCCACAGTGCCCCTTAAAGAGGTTCTACCCAAATCAACAGAGATAGAGCAAACTTCTCTGGGGAGGAGGGTATGTTTTAGGTACACAGGAGTGATGTTCAGACAGCTTGGTGCACACTAACCCAAAATCCATCTGCCCGTCAGGGTTTAGCTTGCAGGCTTTGTGCAGCCTCGGTCAGCAGTGGCACTTCCACCTCCACCCAATCACCAGTAAATAATTGCTTTCCTTTGCCTCCTGCAAGTCACCAAAGGACGAATTTAATGCTTCCAAGTCTTGGCTGTCTAGGTTTCCATTTAGTTCCTTGGCTTGATTGTCTCTTGAAGAGGTACCTAGAGATAACTTGATTAAATTAATTGTGGAGCCCTTTTACAAAAGCTATTCTCTCTCTTTCTCTCCCTCTCTCCGTTTATTTATAGGCAGCTTAGAGTAACGGGTTTGGGCAGCTGAGTGATCCGCAGTGCTCACTGCTACCAAGCAGAGCCTGTGTTTCTTGGGAAGCTGTAGTGCTGGCCCAGTATTGCAATATTTCTGTGTGCAGTGGCTACAAGCACAGGTGCTTTCCCCTAGTATCATCTTGCAGCATGGTGGACTGTGAGGAGAAGAGGGGAAAAGTCACCTTTGCCTTCTGACGCATAGAAATTCTTTAAATAGGTTATGCACATGGCAATGTGCAATATCTGTGCCCGGCCCTGGGTTGAGAGGGAAAGGCCTGAGTTTATTGGCTCTCACTGCAGGAATGATGGGAGCTGTTCTGATAGTTTGGATTTGATTTAGGGTGCTATTTTTAGCAGTGGGGTGTTGGTGCTGCAGGGCTCTCCAGGAGGAATTGGCTCCCCGGCATTGCAACAATCACACTAGTGACCTAGGCAGTGGTGGTGTGACAGGGACTTGCTTTTGGGGGCAAATTGCCTGATGATGAGATTGCAAGAAAGAAAAACTTGGGGGTTTTCCACTTCCACCCCCACCTTCATTTCCATTCCACCCCTTCTCTGTTGGTTTCTGGTGATGGCAAATGCTGGTCTCAAGCACATCTTAAACCCAGTGGAACCACTGATTTTAATGCCAGATGAGAACACAGGAGGCTGCAGGGGAGGGAGGCAGACTTTGGCAATCTCTAAAGAACGACTTAAGGTGTTTCAACTTTTGTCTCCTGTTTGCTAAGGAGAGCCCTGAAGAGAGAAGAGCTGAGTTACTTGGTTGCAGCCTGGGCTGGTCCTAGCAAAGGACGTCTTTGCTTTACCTGCTGCTGCATGTCAGGCGGCACCTGAGACAACAAGACACAAGGCATGGAGGAAGACAGCAGCCTGTAAAACACTGAAAAGAAGGCAGGAGATGATAATTAAAGTATATGGATTAAAACAATAGCCTTTACTTATGTCAAACTGTAATAGCAATGTGGCTCTCAAAACAGAACCAAATATCAGATTGTAAAATGCTCCAGGCTGTGGTTGCTGCCGCAGACTATTCCACTGCTGTTAAACCTGCCTCTTTAATTCAGACCTGCTCTTCAGCTGTAGCCTCTAAGGAGCTTAAATAAATCCTGGCTGCCTGAAAGTGAAGCTATTTGAACCAGTGCAACGTCAAGCAGCAAGTTCAGAAGAGGTCCAGGCAGCTGGGAAAGAAAAGACGCTGAGGAATTCCCCTCTTTGCTGGCTACAGCTCATGAGGCCAAATGCTTTGCTAAAGCTGGTAAAATGGAACCAAATCAACTGTTCAATGGATTTGGTCCCCTTCAACCAGCTGTAGCTGTGCATTGATCTCTCAGACACACCTTGGAGGATAAAACACTTGAACTGGACCAAGCCAACCCAGGTAACAGAAGACAAATGGCCGCATGAAAACCGCTGATAAGGAAATTATGATGACTGGCACCTGCAGATCTATCATTCAGGCTCTAAACTGGTGGGCTGAGCCTGAGTCATTATGTGGTTGCCAGTCAGTTCTGCCTAATGGAGACCACTCAAGACTGATAATCTCTGTCGTCCTCCTGTATTGATCCCAGCTGTAATTCAGGATGGTCTAGTTCAACTCCAAACACTGCATTTCCTTATGTATTTGCTCATGCCCACCCAGGAACCTTGTGCCCCAAGTGCTTCATCTGCTGCAACAAAAAAATAAATGTTTTGATCTGAAGTTCCCTCCTTGTGTTTTGTACCATGTGCCAAGCTGCTTGTTCAGTAGGTTCTAGTGAAGAAATGAGTTGCTGTGAGGCTACAAGAGCTGGGAATGAGACAGCAATGCCCAAGAGTCCTAACTGCCCCCAAATGCAAATATCCACGGCCTGTAGTAGCCAGCAATTTTTACTGTTTGGGAGAGAAAATCTATGCTCCTAAAACAGGGTTTCCAGTTTGACTTTGTGGACCTAAAAGACTATAAACCATACATCCCAGTTTGGTCCTTATAAGCACTAATGTTATGCTAATGGACTTAAAGAAAATCACTCTCTTGCCCATGTAATAATGATTGGTGGGAAAGTAAGCTGGGCGTCATCTTCTCCTAACCATCGTAAATCTATAGGACTACCACAAGCTATGAATATTGCTGCTATAATGAGCCATTTGGATGCAAAAACCTGATGTGAGGTTATTCATGCCCTTATTTCTTCATGACACCTGGCCCAAGTTAACCCCTACCACAGAAGAGTGCAGAAGAGATGTTTTGTTTCACGCAGTACAAATCTGGTTCACTTGATTCCATGCCTTTGGTCCTTTAGGTACCATTGAAGTGTTCTTACTAGGGCCAAGAGTATTCATGTGCTTTAAGATAAGGAGCTGCTTGCTGGATCTGATGCTTAACATGCATCTTTAATATTTATGTCACTGGGTATTTAAAAGGCAAAGACATCAGGAGCAATGCTACTGGCGGAGTACCTCTCCTCAGCTAAAAGGACAACAGTGCTTAGCCAGTTCTGCTAGCTTGTTTTTCTCTACTTTAACAGTGTCTAAACATCCATGCTGAAATCCTCCTGCAGCCCACATGGGTTTATTTCCCCACATACTTCAATGAGATGAAGCATGTACCCAGTACTTCTGCCTGCAAACAAGTTCAGACTGAAAAGCACCAGCAGAGCTGGGAGCTCAGGTCTCCAGCTCACTCTTTTGGCATGCAGGGATCAGTTCTTGCACTGAAAAGATAAGGATGGGGACAGATCTACAGGAAGGCTGGGGAGGGACTATTGGCAAGGGCTTGCAATGACAGGACAAGGGGCAATGGGTTTGAACTGGCAGAGGGAAGATTTAGACTGGATGTTAGGAGGAAATTCTTTACAGTGAGGGTGGTGAGACACTGGCACAGGTTGCCCAGGGAGGTTGTGGCTGCTCCCTCCCTGGAGGTGTTCAAGGCCAGGTTGGACGAGGCCTTGAGTAACCTGTGCTAGTGGGAGGTGTCCCTGCCTATGGCAGGGGGGTGGAACTAGATGATCCTTGAGGTCTCCTTCCAACCTTACCATTCCATGATTCTATGATTCTATGATCTTTTAGCAGGATCTGTTGTGACAGGACAAGGGGTGATCACTTAAACTAAAAGAGGGAGATTTAAACCAGAGAGAAAGAAGAACTTTTTTGCACTGAAAGTGGTGAGACACCAGCTCAGGTTACCTAGAGACATGGCAGATGCTCTGTCCTTGGACCCATTCCAGTTCAGATTGGACAGGGCTCTGAGAAACCTGCTCTAACTGAAGATGTGGCCAAGAGGGCCAATGGGATCCTGGCGTGAATTAAGAAGAGTGTGTCCTGCAGATCCAGGGAGGTTCTCTTTCACCTCTAGTCTGCCCTGGTGAGACCTCATCTTGAATACTGCCTTCAGTTTTGGGCTCCCCAGTTGAAGAGGGACAGGGATCTGCCGGAGAGGGTCCAAGGGAGGTCTACAATGATGATTAGGGGACTGGAACACTGCCTGATGAGGAGAGGCTGGGGGACCTGGGGCTTTTCAGTCTGGAGAAGAGAAGACTGAGAGGGGATTTAATCAATGTTTGTAGCTATCTGAGGGCTGGGGGTCAGGAGAGGGGGAACAGGCTCTGCTCACTTGCTCCATGGGACAGGACAAGGAGCAATGGATGGAAGCTGCAGCACAGGAGGTTCCACCTCAATACAAGAGGGAACTTCTTGACTGGGAGGGTCTCAGAGCACTGGAACAGGCTCCCCAGAGAGGTTGTGGAGTTCCCTTCTCTGGAGCCTTTCAAGGCCTGTCTGGATGTGTTCCTGTGTGCCCTGAGCTAGATTGTCTGGTCCTGCTCTGGCAGGGGGGTTGAACTCGATGATCTCTTTGGGTCCCTTCCAACCTCTGACATCCTGTGAGCCTGCAATGTTCCTGCAGGCTGATTGGACTAGACGACCTTTAGAGATCCCTCCCAATCCAAGCCATTCTATAATTCTATGTCAAAACTTCACTACATGTGACAAGTTCCTCTACAGCTGCCACTCAGTGAGACCATCTTTCATGGTGAAACTGTTTTTTGCTAGGGTCTGTACAACAGGGATGTCAGACACATTTCCATTGCTGCTGGGAAGGTGCAGACACTCAGTAGTTCTATTGCTTTCTTCCCTTTCTGTGGTTCATCAGTAGTGAAGTGTAAATACATCAACAAGTAGAAAGGTTGTATCAGAATCTATCAGAAATATTTCCTGCTTTTTTCCTTCTTTTTAATAAAAAAGAAACAAAAACAAAATGGAAGAATAGGAAGCAACAGATGAACTCTTGGAGTTCATCATACCACCAGTTGATTTCTTGGAAATATGTAAAAGAAATTACAGAGTCTTTTATTTATTCATTTTTTCACAAATGCAACATCTTTCCCAGCATCCAATAGTGCATCCAAAAGAGTTTTGACTTGGCATAACAGAATCACAGAATTGCAGCATGGTGGGGTCTGGAAAGGACCTCTGGAGATTATGTAGCTCAATCTTCCTGCTAAGGCAGGTTCACATAGAGCAGGCAGGATTTGAATCCCTCCAGTGAAGGGGACCCAAGCCTTTGCAATGTGCATTTGCTGACATTTTTACCTGCAAAGAGAGGAAAACAAGCAGCTCCAACAATCCCCACATGAACATGGAGCCAGCTTGCAGCCGTGGGTTGTGAGGATGCTTGTGGCTTTCCAGACACGCAGTGCAGCTCTGCCCTTAGCAAAATAGACAAGTTGCCACCATCTCTGTAGCTCCAAGCCACACCTTGACACATTATCTTTCTCAGTCAATTATTTGCTTTGCAATTAGCAGTGCTGGTTTCCGAGCACTCCCCAATCCCACCTCTAATTTCCATGTCAGGAGCATTGAGTGAAGGCATCTGCTGAGACAGAGACGCTGGTGTGAGCGGCGCTCGCCGAGCAAACAGCACCTTTACGCTGTCGATCCCAAGCTTCATGAACAAGGAAGGATGGGGATGAAAGCACAAGGGAAGGGGAATCCTTAGCATGAATCCCTAATTGCTGGCAGTCTGGGCTGTGAATGATAGCGGGACTCTAGAGGAAAAGGTTGAGTAGAAACAGATGCTTCCAGCAGGCTGTGGCCTGGGTTTCCAAAATACCACGCTCCTCCCTCCTGCTCCCACAATCTGGGTTATTCTTTCTCATTCCCCAGGGCTGCCTCCAATGTAAACAACACCACTATTAAAATTCCTCCTTGGTAACGATAATTAAGTTACTAAAAAATGTCAAATGAGGAAGCTGGAGGCATTGTGACTCGAACAAAACCACAGAATAGAAATGAACATGTTTTCTCCTTAAAGAAGTGTGGTCCATATTTAGGTACCTTTAAAGCCACCTGTGCCTTGAAGAGCAGGAAAGCTTCCAGTTCTCCTGAAGCTAGAGAAGGTGTGGATACAGAGAGATCCCAAAAGTTGAGAGGTGTGTTAGATACTTAAATGCAGGTCCCACCTGCAGGCACCCATGCCTGGAGGTTTCTGATGGCATTTTTTATTGCCTAATTATATCCTTATGGAATGAGAAAATCGATGTATGTAGCAAGGACTTTCTGTAACAGTACAGCCTGTTATGGTCTAGATGAGATCCAAGCAGAAGGCTGTAGGTAGTCTTCAGGGGAACTTTCTAGGGACTGCTAATATTTAGGGACAAACCAGAGGTAAGGACCAGAACGTTAGAAATATCCCTTCCAACAGTTTGTGCTTCAGTTCTGCTCACTTCTAAGTCACTCTTTATGCAGCTGCAGGGTTTTGGAGCAAATGGAGCTCACTCATGGCTGTCCACTGCACCTAGGAGCTGCCCAGGTCATGAACCCATCCATAGTCTGAAAATCACAGAATCACAGAATGGTAGAGGTGGGAAGGGACCTCTGAAGATCATCTAGTCCAAGCCTCTTGCTAGAGTAGGGTCACCCAGAGAAAATCACTCAGGAAAACATTCAGGCAGGATTTGCATGCCTCCAGAGAAGGAGACTCTACAACCTTTCTGGGTTCACCCTCCAAGTGAAGATTTTTTTTCCTTATGTTTAAGTGAAGCCTCCTGTGTTCAAGTTTGTGTCCATTGTCCCTTGTCCTGTGACAGGACACCACTGAGAAGAGTCTAACTCCATTCTGCTAACACTCACCCCTTAGATATTGATAAGCATCCTGGATCAGATCTGCTTCAGTCAGTTTCCCATAAAGCACAGCTCTGAGTGGAAGTTTCACCACTGAGTTTGAAAATCTCAAGATCAGGTCCTGGTTAGGTCATTACAAGCCTTTAGCCAACCACCCTTAACTACATCAAATCTAATTGTCCTCCACATCCACTAAGAGGCTGCTCTGATGGCCCACCAGACACTGCTGGTTTCCTGGAAACCCTATTAGCTCCTCAAACAAAGCAATCCACAGGACTCAGTCTTGCAAACCTTTTGTGCAAATATTAAATAACAGGGAATAATTAGCAGGAATAATCCTTTTTTGCTTGACCCTGCTCTGCAATAAAGACCTTTGTGAGCAAATGCAAACGTTAATTTGAGGAGCAATTCATAATCTAGAGCTGCTAAACACATCAGCCTAAATACACTAATACTCTAATATCCTTATTTAGACAGGACTTAAGACAGATAAAAACAGGCACATAATCTGCCCCAAAGATTTGAGAGCATTCATCAGTCAAGTGTAGGAAGAGAAGGTGGCAAAAGGGGTGGTAAGGGGGTAAGGAAGGGAGTAACCTCTACCTGAAAGCACATCTGTGGGTGGTGCAACCAGATCAGCTGGACTTTGTCCATGGAGTTTTATTGTGTGCATTCTTTCCCTTCATCTGTTTCTTCTGGGGGTTGTGGTTTGGTTTGTTTTTTGTTTTGGGTTGTTTTTTTTTTGTTGTTGTTGTTGATTTGTTGTTGTTCGGGGTTTTGTTTGTTTGGGTTTGTTGGTTTGGGTGTTTGATTTTTGTTTGGGGTTTTGTTTGTTTGGGTTTGTTGGTTTGGGTGTTTGATTTTTGTTTGGGGTTTTGTTTGTTTGGGTTTGTTGGTTTGGGTGTTTGGTTTTTGTTTGGGGTTTCATTTGTTTGGGTTTGTTGGTTTGGGTGTTTGGTTTTTGTTTGGGGGTTTGTTTGGGTTTGTTGGTTTGGGTGTTTGGTTTTTGTTTGGGGTTTTGTTTTTTTTCTGAGAGGAGAGAGAGGAAAGGACAAGCAAACCAACAGGCAGATAATTGTTCTGCACTGACAGTTTGTCAAGTGAAGGAAGCACAATTCCAGTGAAGAGATCTGCATTACCGTGGCTCTTCAGCAGAAGTCAGTTCTCTTCCTCCCAGATGGCATTGACATATAGCCTGAAGGGGCTATCAGGATACAAAGCTAAAGATGGTTAAAGACATTAAAAACTGCACAGTGTGAGCACCATCTAGACCAGGACCATCATCTAGGAGGAAGATACATCCTGACATATTGGGCAGAAGACAGACCTTCTACTGGTGTCATGTTGAGCTGTGGAACCAAAGGTATTTTTGAGATAGGAAAAAAAAAATACATATTCCAGCTACTAACCATGTTTTTTCTAGTGGGGCTTTATTGACTCCTGAAAAACTACGACCAATAAATGTAATGATCTGCCTTCCTCTTTCTTTCTGGGTGAATGATAGCTCCTGCTGGGTGTTTATCACTGAGTGCAATGACTGGCTTGAGCTGTTCATGTCTAACTCCGCTTCCCGGCAAGCTATTGAATGCATCCTCTTCATCACAGGGCCACCAGTGTTTCCCAGATCCTGTCAAGATTTCTGTTAATAATGAATATTGCACTCAGAATAAGGTCGTAAATCTTGCCACAGGATGGAGGGAATTTGAATTTCTGCATTCCTTGAGTTTGGTGTCTCTAAGTCGCTGTAATTAACTTACACAGAGAAGGGGCTTAATACTCTTGCATCTTTTTAATAAGCTTTGCAGTGGGGGCAGCTGGAGGGATAGAGAACTGCAAAGAGAGGACTTCACCTGCTGGAAAATATCCTCAACATCCCCCAAAAGCAATGAAAATGTCAATACTATTGACACAACCCCTAATTAAAAATGACTGCCATAATCATGCATACGAGAGCCGTAGGACATTAGTTTGGATTAAACACAAACAAGGAGATGTTCTGCACGTGTTTTGCGAAGGCATGAGGGGCTGGCTGATGCTATCTTCTGCACACCCAAGCAAGAACAGAAGAAGGACACCTCAGCTGCTACGCACAGGCCGCTCCTTCGCTGCCCAGCCCCAAACAGCCGCTGCCTGCGTGGCCTGAGCAATTTGCAAGCAGAAGACAGAACGTCTCCACGTCCGCTGCTTTGGCTGAGGTTGAAGCAAACGTCCTCTGCTCTGTGTTTGAGGTGGCCAGACAGGCTGTGCGTGGCTGGGCGCAGCAGCTTGGCGGCTTCCTGCATTACCTCAGTTACTGCGGCAGCGCCGAGCTGTAGTGACACCCCAGCCTGGCGTGTGGGGACATCCTTCTTTTTCTCCCAAAGGATAACATCATTTTGGGGTGTTCAGCAAACAGACTTACCGCAGAAAATAGCCTGTCAGTGCCCTATGTACACTATTTTCTGATGCAGTTGGATTGGACAGACTCCCTGTTTTAATGTTCGTCTGCTCTTGTGACATGAAGGTACACCCAGGCATCTCAGCTGGCTGTAGGTAGTTGCCTTTTATTGTACAACATCAAAAATAAGCAATTCAATGCTCCGTGTAGTCCCAGGGCTGCAAGGTAGGGTTGTACCACAGACCTGGAGTTGAGCACAGAAGCACCATCTGCTACAGGAGAGCTACTATGAGCTGCATGAGTGATCATAGAATCATAGAATCAGTCAGGGCTGGGAGAGACCACAAGGATCATCTAGTTCCAACCCCCCTGCCATGGGCAGGGACATTTCACACTAGGTCAGACTGTCTAGAGCCTCATCCAGCCTGACCTTAAACACCTCCAGGGATGTGGCTTCCACCACTTCCATGGCCAACCCATTCCAGGGTCTCGCCACCCTCATGGTGAAGAACTTCGTCCTAACATCCAGTCTGAATCTACCCATTTCCAGCTTTGTTCCAAGTGATGGAGGCAGAGCAAGGCCAGTCTTTCTCTTGAAGGTGCAAGAGACTGAACACCAAGGATTTCTTTTCCATCTCCACTTGGGACAGGCATTTCACATCACTTAGCACCTCCTGTCGATAACATTTTACTCCAGCTCTTTCTGCCCTCCCCCTCCTATAAATCATTTTTGCAGTGCATGACAGATAGCTTCTGCTTTCTCCTTTTCTCACTAAGGGATGGGGAAAAAAGAGTCAGAGGGAGAGATTTGAAACTATTTCCCAAATTATGCAAGTGTTCAGCCGTTAGCTGATATGCTGCCAGGGGTAGGAGGTGGCCCCGTGCTGCACTCACTCAGCAACAAATAATCAATTATCCTGCAGTCCTTTCTCAGAGTTGTGAAAGGAATTAATTCCTATTCCCCTTTGGTGAGGCAGCTCCTTCTCCTGGGCTTGGGATCCTTTTCCCCAGACCCTTTGCTGAGGCACACTTGGTTGCTGAATAAGATGTTGTAGGACAATTAACTAGTACTGTTTGCTGTCCAGAGCTGTGGGTGGAAGCATCTGTGTTCCCCCAAACACCTGCTCTAGTGAACACAACCATCCTTTTCATTCTCTTTCACTCTGCAGATTGCCAAAGCTCCTGATTTTGTGCTGTTGTAGTTTTACTCAGAGAGTAGAGAAAAAAGCTGTATCCCCTCAAGGAGTGACTTAGGGGACTGGTCATGTCCTGCATTGAGGTGATCTGCCCATTGGCTTCAGCGAGGTGTGCTCTGAGTGCTGATATCTGGGAAGTGGCTAATGAAGAATCTTTCCATTACAGGGATTTCTGCAGAATTTAAGGGGAATTTCCAACCCTGAGCCCTCTTCTACCTTTTCTGTGCTAAAAGTCCTCTTTTGTGACATTCCAGAGTGCTCCATGCTTTAGGAATGAATCACAGCAATGAAATACAAGTAGACTTTTGTCTAATACCATGGCAGCATTATTCCCAGGTGGACAGTAATCACAGCTAGTTTGTCCCATTTATCTTTGCAAGGGAGGTAGAGGCTTTTATACAAAGAAAAGGGAGGAACATGTTGGCTCTTAAGTATTTAGGGGGGAAAGTGGATCACTTGAAAAATAAATGCATAATCCATCTTGTCATGGTGAGAGGCATGATCCAATGAGCCAAAAAAAGCCTGGGAAGGACAAAACCTGGGACATTCCTTTGAGCTGGGACATGTCAGTCATAGAAAGAAGCAGAAAAAGAAAGGAAAATAATGAACAGGCCATTTGTGTCATAGGGCAATATTCAATGGCCAGCATGTCCCAGGTCTGATGATCCTGACCCCAAAACTACCAGTGTAGAGGTTTAAGAGTTAGCTGTATTCTTAATTTTAAGGCAGATGATGGAGTGTGAAGCATTCAGGTTAAAAAAGGGATTTGGGGAAACCAGGGAATAGCCAGAAAGCAGCTAATTAGCTAATGCTGGGCAGAGAATGAGACCAGCTCCAGACCCTGTATCTCTTAAAGCTGGGAGGACAGCTGAATCTGGATCCAGAGCTTCTGCATCAGGGCTCATCTTCATTGCCAGCAACTGCAGAGGATTTCTCTGGTGAATAGCCCAGCCTGACTTTGCAGATTTGCCATGGGCAAACACCCACCATGATGTCCACAGGAGCCTTGCCTGAAGCAGAGATGCTGGTGCTTGCTGAAGCCTCTCCATAGATCTGCCAGCAGACTTACTGCAAGATCCAGCTGACGGTCACTGCAGCCATGCTGCCAGGTCCCTGGGCTTGGAACAGGTTGGCAGGCTGCATGGTGCTGTTTAGAAAAGATCTGGAAGGTATTTTGCCCCTTGTTTTAGACACCATTGATCTCTGGAGCATTTCTGCTTGCATTTGTAGGGTTTTTTTGCCCTTTGGAACAGGCAGGGTGAGGCTGGAAAAGCCCAGAGGTTTCCTACTTGTGCTGATGTTGATGGATAAAATCCCATGACTTTACTAAGGAAGCACCATCTCCTATGAGTGAGGCTGCAGTTAAACCTGGTGTAACACACTCACTTCACTTTGAGGATGAACATTTCATTCTCAGCTGGGCTGGAAGTGCTAAAGACTTGCCCATCTTGCCTTTTCTTCATTTTACAGCTTGGATTGTTACCTCCAGCATGGAGTGTGACACAGGAAATTTCTCTGAGGGCTGTTGGTAGGGTTTCAAGCATGAGCAAATTGATTCATGACTGGATTAATCTGATGCACCTTTTAAATGGAAAACTGACATAATTTTCCATCAGAGACCTGCTAATAAAGTGCATTTACTTGGTTAATCCATTTTTTCCCCCTGTACTAAGTGCTCTACATATAAAAATACCAAATCAATAGTCAAAGAGTATATAAAAATGAGAGTGATCAGAAATCATATGTGAGTTACTTTCAGCTTCTCAAAGGACTCTGATTTCTGTTTCTGCTGCTGCAAGTCCCATTCCCAAAGTCGCCCCAGGACAGCGAGGCTGCAGAACTGCAGGTGTCTCTGCAGGTCCCAGGGGAAAGAGGGTGCATTGAGCCACCTGCTTCCAGGACTCTCACAGCATCAGCTCTCCTGAAACCCTCCCTATTTTTAGAACCACCTAGTTTGAAGGTTCTGGGGTTTTCTTCTTTGTTAGGTTTTCATTCTTATTACTGCAGGAGGAGATGAGTAGCCAGAGTGTGGGTAAAAGACAAAGGTTCCAGTAGGTTTGTGCAAGGAGGATGTCCCAGCCTGCCAGGGAATGGGCACAAACTCCCCTTTTCTATCTTTCAGCTGGAGTAGAGCAGTGTTATTTCAGAGGAAATGCCTGCACAGCCTTCTATCTGCAAACACTGCAGCCATCAGTCCATCAGTGCAACTCTCTCGTGTGAGCTAATTTAACAAGCGGTTGCTTTGCAGGCTGTGGAGAATTGCCTCTTACCTAATAATTCTGCTAATTTGCTTAACTTGTCCAGATTGCAAACGGCCCTACTCTGAACAAGCAGCTTTCTAAATGAACCCCCTGACAATTTCTTGACAAGAGGGGGAAGGAAAGGTGGCTGGCTTGGGAGGTTGCTGTTCACAGTCTTTTATTTTTGACCTTTGGTCCAGCATTTCAGATTTGCTTGTTGGGAAAACTGCTTTCAGGAGGTATTTTCTTCAGGGATTTATGTTACCCTTTTGCTTGTAATTATTCTCACTTGATGCCTTCCATAAAGTAAAGATGCTTCTATTAGTGAGCTCTGGTCCTCTCAATTATCTTGCTAAAGTCTCTTTATTTGTGGCTATGAGCTATGCCATCAGGATTGCCACCCTTGCAAAGCTCCTGGCTGTTGGCTACAGGCAGAGAAATAAGGGATGTGTATGGGTAGTACAAATGTCTGGGCAATCCCAGAAAGAAATGAAAACTGCAGTAAAGGTAAATGTCAGACTATTTAAAGACAATGTTAACTATTGATTTTTTAGAGGAGACTACCTCTTCAAAGGACGGCAAGCATGCCTGCAGATACAGACGAGGCAACCTAGACGGATAGCAGAGAGAGGGAGGTGAACAAACTGGGAAGACAGAGGTTTTCCCAGAGAGCAAACTGAACCCTGTGTGAAGCTTTTGGGATTAAAGAGGTGGATCACTTCTTTCGCAGCATCCACCCTTCGACCCAGTTAAGCACCGTGATCTTCCCAAGAAACAAAGGGCAAAGAAGCACTGATGAGCAATAAAGAGATAAGCAGCAAAGTACTCCTTCCACTGGTGCCTTCCAGTGAAAAATGAACCCTCAAGCACACCCAGTGATTTGTTGTCTAAATGGCAAAGCTCACCCAAGTTCCTGATTTTGCTTCCAGCAGAGATGCTCATTGCTCATTCTCACACCCTGGAGCGACTCAGACTCATTACACACCGCTGTGTCTTCCCAGCACCTGGGGTGGGATCTGTGCTTTCTGCTAGCCTGGAGATTTGGGCTGGCAAAGAGGAAGGGGCAAAACTATTGTTGTCTTTGTACCTACATCCAGGAACTTGTGGGAAATTATAACCAACTCGGTATTCTTTGTTATCCTTTAGTACCACAAGGTAGACTCTGATTTCATATAGTTTAAGAGAAAATTGAGCCTAGAATANGTGTATACATGCAGTTTCCTTATGGCTCATGCTGTGATATCCCTTGCAAAGCACCTGGGAGCAGATATTGCTGGCCTCAGATGCTGCATCTGCAGGGAATTGTTCCTTTCAGGCTGTAGCACAGGCACTGCTATACATGGTGCTTTGGGAAAACGGCATGCTAAGAATTTAGTGAGGGGATTTAAAGGTCTTCCAGACCTGCATTTTCAAAAAGGGAAACTTCTTATCTCGATGGGTGTTTTGGCACGGGAGGAACAAAGGATGTAATCCAGCCAAGTGTAATGTCAGAGAGGGCAAATTAGTTTTGCGTTGGGATACAAGGGCTTTTTTTTGAGGCTTATTTGGGGCTTAAAAGGAAAAAAAATTACTATACACATCCACACAGCAAAGGAAATGGGTGATGCTAGGTGGTCACTGCTGACTTTGGCAGGTTTTGAATCAGGTACATGAGATGAACAGACCCTCCCAGAGCCCTGCGCTTCCCCTTTACAAGTCTTCTGGGTGCTTCAGTTCGATGATCCCCGCAGGGTTTATAACCCCAGCTCGCCTTTTTGGCAGCCAGCTCACATTGCAGAAACCCCTCCCCAGCTCCTGGTAGATCCTAAACACAGTGCAATACGGTATTACTGCCTGGGGTAACTTCTGGTTTAGATGCATTATTTCAATAAGGAGGTCTTCAGACAGTGTTAAATGACAGATGATATAATTTTTGAATGCGATGTTCATCCGAATTTTATTTTCTGATGTTTTGACTCATTGACTTGATGTCTCTCTATTATGCACACACCTCTGGAGATGTTGCTGGCAATGATTACGCATAGCATTGAGTTAGTGAATAAAACCACTCCAGGAACTGCTTTACAGATCACAGTATCGTTTTCTCTGTAATTGTCCCACAAACGGTGGAAGTTATATGGAGAGAGCAGTGTGCTCTGACAGACTGCATATTTTTGCAGCGTGCATCAGCTCTCACTTTGGCTTCTGAGACTTATTTCTGATGGTTCTTGGGGATTTAACTTTAAGACCAATGTATTTTAGTATCCATATACGCTCCACTGTTCATGTCATCCGGCAGCAACTGAGGATGAGCTGTCTCCTTAATATGGATGAGACACCAATTTATCTAAGTTATCACCTCCCAATCTCTCATTCGTCTCTGCTGTTAACTGCTGTGTTTCTGACATCCATACTACCAGCAACAACTTCTCCTTCAATTGAAACCATAAGTAATTTTTGGCTGGAAGTTCTTGTTATGCATATAATGGCTTCTTCATCTCCCAGCTGGAATTCAACCATCAGGTGACTGAATCAGGCTCCGGACACCGCATTTTAAACCCATAACTGCATAGATCCACGCAGCACACTAAATCAAAAGTCGGGGTGTCTTTCTACCAGCTGAAAATATATGACCAAATTAACATGTCCCAGGCTGACTTTGAACAGCTCTGCAGCCCTGGTTGTGTACAGCCCAAGCATCTGACTGCAAAGTCAGCAATTCTTTCTCCCTTCCTGATGCATTCCCAAACCACCGAAACTTAGCCCCTGCTCCTGGTATTCTCTTTATAGAAGGTCCCGGTGGTGTTATGTATCAAATAAAGGTCTCATTACTTAGTTTCTGGTTCCTTCATGCCATTGCTCTCATTAATCATCCTGCTTTTCAAGCCAGTGCTACAAGTCCTTACAACTGTCTCTCTCTCCACCCCTCAGTATGAGGTTCCCTCCCCTGCCCCTCAGTGCTGCGCACGCCATGAGGAGCACTGACCCAGGGGGGACCACTACTGCTGGCTAGACCAGTGCTGGGTGCCTGGGGATCTCTTGGCTGTGAGCTCTAAGCTTGAGTCTTAATGCAGAGAAGTGGTCTCCTCTTTATGCCAAGCCTCATCTTGGAGTCCCCAGAGATGCTCCTGCTGATAAATACCCCAATGCTGTCAGCTTTGTGTCCTGTAGCACCTCTTGGTTCAGCCCCTCTTGCAGACAAAGCGGAAAACTCCTTGGCTGTGCTCCAAATCTGTTAATTTAATCCCTATTTTCCCTTTAAAAAAATAAATAAAGAAGAAGTTGTGAATGGGGACAGGGAATCTGCATCATCTCCTTGTCTCCCATTCGAATTCCCATTTGATTTTATTTCCAGATACCTCCAAGATCTGGCAAAGAAATTACTTGGAAGTGTCCCTCTCAGCCTTTCCCCTTGGAGTGTAGCTCACCTGTTCCAGCTCTGTTTCCAGAGCCCTGCCCTCTCCCCACAGCACCACTCCTCTTTGCAGTGTGAGATCCAGGCAGTTGCTAATTTCTTTGGGTAATATATTTTTTGGCAGCACAAATGACTCACTTAAAGCAGTGGAATGTGCTTCTCTTTGTGCTGAAAATGTGGAAAGGCAGAAGAGCAAGGGGAGAGCAGATCTTACTTCAGCTCTAGGAATTCACCAGATTAGAGGGTTTATCCATTTTAATTACCCTTGGAATTCATATATAACTCTATGTGTGTGTGTGTGTGTGTGTGTATGTATACACACACACACATGAATTCATATAATGGCACACAATTAATTTAGATTTGGGCATTTCAGAACAGGTAGTTAAAATAGTTCAGTGTTGATTAATCGCTAAATAAATTATCAGCAACATCACTGTTAGCATTATGTTTATTGCTACAATTTAGAGAAATTAAGGCAGTTCACTTACATTAAATTAAACATGAAAGCACAGATGTAATGTACCCCAGACAATATCTATTTACTCGGAGAACAAATGTGATGTGTGCATTACAGTACATTTGCTGGGTCATACATCTTGGATGGCCTCTTCATGTCACCACCAGAAACCTAATACCAACACACAGACGATTCCCATCTCTTTCTGTAGATATAAAAATAGGATCTGCTGGACTTTAGCCCTGGCTCTGCACTGCAGCATACTCCAGGCAGCTCTGGCTGCTCTGCGGATGCTGAAGGTAGCTCAGATCCATGTGGGCTAGAGAGTGGATCTGCAGCGCTGCAGCGCTGGACCTGGGGAGTGGGAAGCTAATGGGAGGGTAAAGAGCCAGAGCAAATGTATTCAGTTTTGGATCCCTCACTAGAAAAAGGGCTTTGAGGTGCTGGAGTGTGTCCAGAGAAGAGCAACCAAGCTGGTGAGAGGTCTTGAACGAAAGTCTTATGAGGAATAGCTGAGGGGAAGTGGGGTTGTTTATCCTTCAGAAGAGGAGGCTAAGGGGACACCTCATCATCCTCTACAACTACCTCCGAGGAGGCTGGAATGAGGTGGAAGTTGGTCTCTTCTCACCCGCGACAAGTGACAGGGCAAGAGGAAAGAGCCTCAGCTTGTGCCAGGGGAGGTTCAGGTTGGAAATCAGGAAAACTTTCTTCACAGAAAGGGTTATCAAGCATTGGAACAGGCTGCCCAGCAGGGTGGTGGCGTCACCATCCCTGGAGGCATTTGGAAGATATGTGACCCATGCTGCTGAGGGACATGGTTTAGAGGTAGTTGTTTAGCAGTGTGCTGGAACTGTGAGCTCAAGGTGAGCGGTTGGACTCGATGATCTCCAAGGTCTCTTCCAACCTCTACAGTTCTATGACTCTGTGATTCTGTCAAATGCAACCCCACAAAAGAAAAAAAAAAAAAAAAGAAGCAGAATTACAAAATAATATCACCATTTTCTCTCCTCAGCAGGACCTGGGACTCCTGTTACAAGCCAAATTACAGTCAAACTGCACAGAAACAGAGTAAATCTCAGCCCAGCTCTGCAAGGTGCTAAAGGCTTAAACAGATCATTTAAGCTGAATTTGATTTTTAAGCAGCTCTCTGCTGTGGTGGGGAGAGATTTTTGTCCTGTGGGAAGTAGGTATCCCTTGCTTTTGACAGCTGTTGTGTCTGGAGGGCATTCAGCCTGGAGTCTAAGGGAGCAACAGGGAGAAAGTCAGTAGAGATGAAGAGGACACAGAGCACCTCATGACACATTTTCTGGGTCTGTCTCTCTGTGGTTTTATAGCTATGGGAAATAATCTATAATTAGGTGTATAAAATAGCTCTCTGATCTCTTTGCTTCCGGCCCAAAAGAGCACAAAATTGATAACTCAATTATCGCTGCTGGAAATACAAATAAATTAAAAGCACCTGGTAGGAGGAACTCTAGGGGAGGGACACCCATGCAGCACAGCTCTGTAATTGTGAGCTTGGAGGCAATTAAAGCCTTGGGGCTTGGGCTGGAGCAGGAGTGGTGCAGATTGAGCCCTTCACTCTCAGGAGGATAGTCATGCTTGGTGTGATGGAGCCAAACATCCCCCTGCAAGCTGATGGTACAGATTAGCAGAAGCACTGGGGCTGGTGATATCACCTTCTTAATCCAGGAGTAAAGGCAGGGTGAAAGTTTTGAAAATGGTGACATCACAGAATCATTAAGAGTGGAAATGACCTCTAAGATCATCAAGTCCAACCATTAACCCATCACCCCCCTCCTCCACTAGACCATGTCCCCAAGTGCCACGTGTACACATTTTTTGAATGCCTCCAGGGATGATGGCTCCACCACATCCCTGGGCAGCCTGTTCCAATGTCTGACCACTCTTTCAGGAAAGAATTTTTTTTTTCCTAATATCCAACCTAAATCTCCCCTGGTGCAAATTAAGGCCACCTCACCTCATCCTACTGGTAGTTACTCAGGAGAAGAGACCAACATCTGCCCTATTGCAACCTCCTTTCAGGTAGGTGTAGAGAGCAGTAAGGTCTCCCCTCAGACCCCTCTTCTCTAGAAAACATGCCCCAGGAGGAGAGGATGAGTTTAGGTAGGTTATGAGATGAGGAAAAAAGCAGGGCTGGCTTTTAGCAGTGTTCAGCATAAGAAAATAATTAGTGCCAAATCTTGTCTCCAGCAAATTCCTGGGAGATTTTGTTCTGAATTCACAAGCAGAGCAATGTAGGATACTGAGGGTCTTCTTCATTTTTTTGCCAAGTCATCCAGCACTTCCAAAGCCCCCTCTGTCCACTGAGGCTTGTTTTTAATGACTCCTGTGCTGAATTAACAGGCTATGCTGGTGTGACAATGACAACAGTCGTTAATGACCATCCTTAGTCGAAGCCACATGCTAAGCACTGATTTCACTCCCTGCCACAGACTCTCTTTGCAAAAAGCCTTCTGGGCTTTTTAAAGCAATTTAAAATGTGTAGGATGAGCTAGCCTGTCCATCCCAGCTACTTTGAATTCCACTGCCTGGAAGTGTCCTTGAATCAACAGGGAGCACCTGTAGGGAAGTATGACCTGGAATGATGTGGAGAGCGGGAGGAAAACAGCCTTTGAAATGTCATATCCCATTCCAGTGACCCACTCAATAACCAGTGAAATTATATTTAACAATCTGCCCTTTGATGCAACCTCAACCAGATCAGAAGGGCAGGTGCAGTTGTGTGGAAAGGTCTGTTTTTATGAGGTAACACAAGCTGTGAGCCCATGGAAAGCCTGTGATGGTGCAGCCACCTGAGATATGTGTAGGGCTTATTTTAAAAAGGAAAGCAAAAGCACTCCAGGTGATTCCCCCAAAACTTTGTTCCAAACCCATTCCACCATATCACAGTGAGGAGGGACATTTTCACCTATGAAATTGCTTCTTAGAGGAGGGAGGGCATGCACTTAGCTTTGTGTAGTGCCATGTCATGGTTCAAGTGATGCAAAACCCAGCCAGGGTTACTCACACCCTGTGATGGCCATGCAAGGGAGCAGGCATCACCTGGAGAATCACAGAACTTTAGAGGTTGGAAGGGACATCCAGAGATTGAGTCCAACCCCCTGCCCAGGCAGGATCTCCCAGGGTAGTTCACAGAACACATCTGGATGGGTTTTGGAAGTTTCCAGAGAAGGAGACTACACAACCTCTCTGGGCAGCCTGTTCCAGTGCTCTGTCACCCTCACTGTAAAGAAGTTTCTTCTCATGCTGAGATGAATCCTTCTATGTCCCAGTTTGTAGCGGTTGCTCCTTGTCTTATTGCTGCTGAGCACTGAGAAGAGATTGGCCCCAGCCACTTGACACTGACTCCTCAGGTGAGTGCCAGCTCAGATGCCCACCCCTTAGAAGGTGCCAGCTCTTCTTATCCCAAGCACTATTCATCCTCTCACCCTGCCCATAGACAAGTAGGGCTTTTCTGCAGGAGGAAAAAATGGGCACCACAATAATCTTCACTCTATAAGGATGTCAGGTTTTCATTCAGGCAGGAGAAGCTTGGTGCACATCATCCTTCCTCTGCCCATCATCTGGGGCAGATGTTAGAGCAATTCTATCTGAAAGCTTTTAGCTCCTGGAACTGATGATTGATATTTGTGCTGTAACAGCCAACTATGGCAGTTAGAGTAAGGATATAATTGTTTTATTGAAAGGAGCTGTTGCTGCATTTGGATCAGTTTGCTGAGTTTGGATGATGGGATCACAGAATCACACAATTAACCAGGTTGGAAAAGACTTTTGAGATCACCAAGTCCTTGAATGGGTTAGCTGGAAGGGACCTCAAAGATCATCTAGTTCCAACCCCCCACCACAGGCAGGGACATCTCCCACTAGCACAGGTCACTCAAGGCCTCGTCCAACCTGGCCTTGAACACCTCCAGGGAGGTTGTGGAGCACAGAATCACCCAACGTGATTGGGTGGTTGGGTGATTCTGTGCTCCACAACCTCCCTGGGCAACCTGTGCCAGTGTCTCACCACCCTCACTGCAAACAGCTTCCTCCTAACATCCAGTTTCAATCTCTCCTCTGCCAGTTCAAACCCATTGCCCCTCATCCTGTCATTACAAGACCTTGCCAATAGTCCCTCCCCAGCCTTCCTGTAGTCCCCTTCAGACACTGGAAGGCTACTCCAAGGTCTCCTGGAAGCCTTCTCTTCTGCAGGCTGCAGAGCCCCAACTCTCATAGCCTGTCCTCATAGCAGAGCTGTCCCAGCCCTCCAACCTATACCTATCCTATCCTATAGGTTGGATGTAAGCCTGGATTGAGCTGTGGTTTGGGTGTGCCCTGAACAACAACCACAACAAAAACAAAAGGCCCAAGTCATTTCAAAAGAGCTAGTTTGGCATACAAAAACTTTTAATAAGGAATATCTGCATAGCTAAAGGCAAGAGGAGCAGCCCAACCCGAAGCAAAAGGGTTTTACAGGAATTAGTGTCTCCCTGTCACATTTGTAAAAGGGACACATGCATTTTTCAGATCTTTGCACATTAATGGCTGTATTTGATTCAAAATACAGTCAGTGAACCCTCAGTAAATGGAATTAAATGGTATGTGTCTGATTTGAGGGTGACAATCCACCGATTGTTTCTTGTTTGAATTACTACCTGCGTGGCTGGGCACAGCGGTAATTGAAACTATAATGTTTCAGTCCTCTTTAGCTATAATTTATCTGAAAAGTTCACTCATTGCTATTCTTTTCTCCTTCCTGAAGTCTCTCCCTTTACCATTAGCCTTCTGTCAGGGTCCACATCCTTTCTGCACGTACAGATTTTCACCTGGCTTGGACTCAGCATACAACCAACCAGCATTTCGCTGGACCAACACCACCCGCTCCCTTTTACCCCCATGGGGGACTGGCTGGAGTCTTGGCTGCTCTGCAGAGTGTGGAGCTCCTCAGGGACCTGCTTTGCCTTTGGTTCAGATCACATCCTGAAAAGGTTCTTCAAATTACCCTTCAAAACCAAGGATTTCAGGTGGCTTTGAGACCATCTCATTCTGTGCGACCACAATTATTGTTGACTGCAGGACCTGGACCTACCTGTGCTGCAATAGTTGGAAATGGAGAGGTACCAGAGGCTTCTCTTCCTCCCATCTGTGTCTTGTTTTCTTGCTTTACATGGTTCTTCCACACCACACAGAGGTGGCTGTGGCAGTGCAGAGGTGTGCTGGGGGGTGAGACATTGCATTTCACTCTACATTATGCATTTATAAGCAATTTCTAGGCTATTTTCACCCAATATTGATAAACGGGAGAGGAAAAAGGGAGTGTATTTTATTTATCTATAATGCCTGGAAATCCAAGGATGGCATCAAATTATCCTCCTCATCTATCTGCAGCTAGCTGGATTGTTGGTAAGGAAGGACTTTACACCCCCAGAATCATGACACTTAAATTCTGAGACTTCAGAAAGAGCTGATCTGAGGCAATCTGGGTGATTTTCCTTGCAAATGATGCAAACCACAAAAGCTGGACACTCTGTCCCAGGATGGTAGCAATTCTTTCTCCCATGGGACTAGACTGGAGATGCCTGAGAAGCCCTTGCTAGCAATGAGGCATGTTCTTGGCAGAAGCATTTCTGTGAAGGTATTTGCATCTCCTTGAGTTGGTGCCACTGTCTGTGGTTTGGTTGTGATTCGGAAGTGATGAGCCTTGGATTTTGTCCCTGCTTTTGTAGTGGTTTAGATGAAAATCCCACGTGGCTGGTGTGCAAGTTGTGTGGGAATGTGGTGATGCTATGAGGAGCTGTGGGGAGAGGCAGAGCTCTCTGTTGCCTGCAGACACAGGGGTGGAAGGAGGAACAAAGAGAAGATCATAGGAAAGATAATGAGATTAAAAAGATAATTAAGGCTGCTGGTTCCCAAACACCACAGTGCTCATAGCTGGGCTGGCAAGCCCAGAGGAAAACCAAGTAAAGCTGGAAGCTGAGATGAGGCTGTAAATCTGGAAATGCTGATGCAGGGAGGGTTCTCAGCACCTCCAAACCCCAGGGCTGGTCTCTCTCTCTCTCTCTCCAGGCATAAGATATGCAGAGATTCTCATGCTCTGGGAGGCATTCACAGCATTGATCTACCAACCTTCACCTCCACCAGCAGATCCTGGCATCTTGACGAAGCATTTCTGTTTGAAACTAAGCTGAGCTGAAGAGAAGGGTGGAGAATAGCAATGAGCAAGGACAGACTGGCATCTAAATGTGGAAGAAGTGTGGCAGCCCATGAAGAGAAGTCTGGGAAAGGATTGGGGATGGAGTAAGACCTGAAGGATAAGTGTTGAGGGGGGAACAGGTTTCCCAAGGGCGGCAGGTGACAGCTTCTTCTTGGGGAATTCCTTTCCATACCAGCACCAGGAGAACCCTTTGGTTCCTGTGCTGATGGCAGATCAGGGGAAGGAAAGCTCTCTTCCATCTTTTTTCTGGGCCCTAAGGCTCTTGAGTTCCCCCTTGCAAAGCTGATGATGTCACATCCACCACTCAGGTAAGCACAGGTCTCTTGGTGGGCTCCAATATAGTAGCTGTGCTGGACAGAGGAAAATACCAATCCAGGTCATCAATCTCCAACAGCAAAAGCAATCCCAGCTGCCTCAGATGGGATTTTCACCCAAACTGAGACCTCAGGAGTTAGTCTACAGTGTCCTCTCACCCCTTCCATACCTGCACACACAAATCACTGCACACACACACAGGCTGTCTTTGGGGCTGTGTTTCTTCATGTCTAGAGTCACAGAGTTGTAGCAGTTTAAGCCACCTTTTGCCTTTTCAAATTTACAGGGTTTGGGGGTTTTCTTGCTTGCCTCAGAGTGCAGGCTGAATAATTAGAGCAAGTGGCTCCATTTCTCAAAATAAAAGTGGGATTTAGAAGTGTCAGAGGATGTTGGCAAGGCTGGAAGGGAAAGATAATTGACATTTCATTTTGGAGACCTCTTCAAAAATTTGGGGATTGGGTTTATTGTCAGTGGTGCAGTTCAGGCAAGGAATATGATAGATAATCCTTGCAAGCAAACAAACACCACAACCAAAACCAACCAAAGCAGAAGCTGAACTCTGTTGTGTGTCTGACAGCAGAGAGGGACTGGCCATGACCTGGATGATCATTATAACACCAAAAAAAAAAAAAAAAATCCAATAAAATTCTTCTAAATGGGGCTGGAAGCTGCCTTCAGCAAACCCAGGGCCCTATAGATGAAGCCCAGCTGGGGTGCTTAGGGGTGATGTGATTGTCTGAGGTATGGCTGCTCCGAGGCTTCCCAAAACGCCGCAGTGAAGCCCTGCTGCCCGCAGCGGCGCGGGGCTGACGAACTGCAGGCTCCCCTGGGCTTGCCAGGATTTCCAGGGAAGCAATGGAGAGAATTTGTGTGGCATCCCACACCCCACCGTGGTGAGAGGAGAGCCTGTCTGCTCCCCAGCCCACATGCCACAGATAACTAAATATCTGAATATATGTAAGATATATATATATATATATATATGCACCCACACTGCTGCTAGTGCAGGGTATCTGTGCTGGGTGCATGCCACAGCCTGCATTAACCCTTGCCAGAGTCACCCCTCCTCTTGCAACAAACTCTGCATTAAATGTTGCTTTTAGGAGATGAGTTTGCATCAGCCTCTCAGCAGCTCCTGCTTAAAGGGCAGCTCTGTTGTCCTTGCTGTTGGGATATTTCCAAAAGGGAATAAATTGTTATCCCTTATCCCACACCCCCTGTTACAAACTGCTTAGTCCTGAGATGGGCACCTACTGTTGGCACTTGTACCAGGGCTTTGCAGTACCCAGCCATCCAGCCTTCATGGGTTAGGGTGTTCTTGCTCCCAGTTGGGGTTGAAGCAAAAATCTCAGCTACTGCTCATTCATCTGGATTTACAGAGCATTTTCAGTGCCCTCAGCAGCAAATTACTGCAAAATGAGTAATATTAAAAAAAAAACCTCACAAAACAACAACAACAAAATTTTGAAATCCAAATGAAAGTGGAGCAGCTCACTACAGCACAACCCCAACATCCCCACTGCATCTGCCGCTCCATCTCCACAGTGCTGGGGGCCAAGAGGAGTTTGCTGGATGTCAGGATGCAGTGACCTTGGGACAAGTTGGGTAGGGGATGGTTCTGGGGTCTGTGAGACCTCATAGCAAGCCAAACTCCCCCTTTCCCATGTGCAAAGGGTCTGGGGAGAGTTTTCCAGTGAGCCCCTTCAGCTGCTCATTTACTGGGGGCAGAGAGGAGCCTCCTCCCTCACCTGCTTCAAAGATGCTGCTCCCCAGCCTGGGCTGCACAAGCTTTTGGCATTGTCATATCTTTACTACTCACAACCTGGTGGACCACACACCACCTTCCTGCCCACCATTTCTCTCTTCCCATTCAGGGATTTTGTAAAAGACTGTCTCCAAATCTCCCTGTGTTGTATCTCTGTTTCTAAATTGCAGTTGGGTGTCTTGGAGTTTAAGAGCCTCCGAGAGCTCGGCAGCTATGCTGCATCTAAATAGCTGATTTTTTCAGGCTCTGATTCAGGTCTTGCCTCCAGTGATATCAGCCTGGCTGCTGTGGTGGGAACATGGTGTGAAATGATTTGAAGTGAAGGACAAAACCACTTGGGAGCACCAGATGCAGCTTGGGAAGGGGCTGGCAGGCTGCACCTTGGCTCCATTCCACCTGTGCTGCCCTGGGCATCAAGGTCCCTGGGCCTCTTGTTGCTGGCCATCTAAATTTGGTGCAATGTCTGCCTTCCTGGGCTGTCGAGCTTCTGCCTGAGAGATGATGAAGCTGGCTCAGCCCTGGTGGTGTTATGGACACCTCACTTTGCCTCCAGCTCAAATGCCAAGGTGCTGCCAGGACATTGTGCCCATACCCCTAAAGGTTTTTTCCATACTCCAGAGGCACCCATGCACCTGTGGTAGCCCTGTGCACCATCCCCTTGGCCTGAGGACATGAAGCACTAAGAACTGGCTGGGCAGCTAAATTCTTCCCCATGTGGGGCTGAGCAAGGGAGGGTGGACAGAGAGGCTGTCCACAGTTATCAGGGAATCATTTAAGATCATCAAGTCCAACCACCAAGCCAGCACTCTCAGGTCACCACTAAAACATATCCCTCAGCATTTTCCTGTGCAACCTTTTCCAGGGCTTGACAACCCTTTCCAGGATGAATTTTTTCCTAATCTCCAATCCAAATCTCCCCTGGTGCAACTTGAGGCCCTTTCCTCTTCTCCTATTGCTTGTTCCTTGGAAGAAAGGACTGCCACTCATCTGTCTAACTTCTTTTGAGGGAATTCTAGTGAGACAAAATTCCCTCCTGAGCCTCCTTTTCTCCAGGCTAAGCAGCCCCAGTTCTCCCAAAAGCTCCTCAGAAGACTGTGCTATAGACTCACTGCCAAGGAGCAGATTGTACCCTGATGCTTTACCCTGACCTGAGCAGGATTTCTCTGCACAAGACCCAGAGGAGGGCAGGAGCCCAGCACTTCAGATGCAGTTGATCCCCACAGCCCTGCACACACCTGGGGAGAGGCTGCATCTCTATTCTCCAGCTGCTGCTGTAGCTCCAGGTGTGTTTTGGGAATGCAGTGAAATTATTAAGTTTTGAAAGAGCCCAAGGCACTTAATTCCTGATTATCTGCAAGTCACTCATCCCATAGAAAAGTGTCTGCAGGAAGACAGGCACAGAGCAGGGTGGCTCCAGCAACATTTAGCTTGAAAAACAATGATTGTTTTGAGACCTTCAGCAAGCTGCAGGCACCACGACCTGCTTCTGGTTGTGTGAAGAAAGGTCTGATCCAGCAGCATGAACCTTGCAAACTTCAGTGGGAGTTGTGCTGCAGAGCTGGGCTGTGGCAGCCAGAGAAGGAGCAAAGCCTCTGGTGGGACAAGTTCTTCACTACGAGGGTGGTGAAGCACTGAAACAGGTTGCCCAAGGAGGCAGTTGAGGCCCNGGAAGTTCTTTGCAGTGAGGGTGGTGAGACACTGGCACAGGTTGCCCAGGGAGGGAGCAGCCACAACCTCCCTGGAGGTGTTCAAGGCCAGGTTGGATGAGGCCTTGAGTGACCTGTTCTAGTGGGAGGTGTCCCTGCCTATGGCAGGGGGTTGGAACTAGATGATCTTTGAGGTCCCTTCCAACCTTACCATTCTGTGATTCTACGACTCCATGATTCCATGATTCTATGATTCCATGATTCTATGATTCTATGACTCTATGATTCTATGACCGTGCTGCACAAACTGTGGTGCACCTGACCAGTGCACAGTGAGGACATACATCAGCACCCCTGCCCGTGGAGCCACTGAAGCTGTCACCAAAGGCCATGGTGGCTGTGCTGGCCAGGGGTCTGCCTACCACATTCTCACACATAATTCCTGACCTTGAGTCGCAAGTATAATTCTTTCTGCCACGTCTGACATTTAGCTGTACAGCGATCCCTGCCAGGAAATTGCCATCATTTCAGTTCTGCTCCCAGCTACTGTTCTGATTTATATTTTTGTTTTTATCCAATTTTTCTGACTTGTTTTGGTAGGGTGGACAAAATGTTCTCACTCAAGACAGATGACAGTTTGCCGATAAGAGGAGCAACTTATCACACACAGCTCCGATCCTTTCTCAAATGCTTAGTCTGTTGGAACAGCTTTAAAGTCTAATGTGATATTGTAGGTTAGCCCCAAATCTGCTTTCCCTCCTGTATTTCATACTTTATGGCTCTGAGCATCAGTCCTGTTAAAACAAAACACTTCAATCTTCTTCAGATCATCCATGCTTTTCTTCCTTTACTTTTTTTTTTTCCTTCCCCCTCCTCTTAATTTAACTCTTTTAAAACTTCTTTTGCCATGGCAAATAAAATAAACATCGTAGATGAGTGACCTCTTGGAAGCTTGGTGTCCTTGAGTCTAACTTTAGAAATCATTTGTCACAGGCACTGAAATGTGCACTGCAATCAGAATTAGCTGCCAGAATATTTTTTTTTTCCCAGACAATTATATTGTAATTTGAGTGGCATTCTTGATAATAGTTCATGTTCTCCAGCTTTCCCCTCATGCCCCAGCAAACTCTGCAGTAAGAAAGAAAACTTCTGTCCTATTCTGGTTGAAAAATCCTTTTTTTATTGTTATTTATCATACAAATGATAAATGAGAAGGGAAAGGAGTGAAGGAAGTTGAACAGCTTTGAACCCTGGAGATAAGCCCAGTAGGCTAAGAGGGTATTATACAGCTGGGTTTAGTTCAGCAAAAACAGGACATTCTACCAGAATCGGGTGAATAATTTACAATTAGCAATTTGGGACAGAAAAAAAATCAGGTTATTTCAAAACTTGCAGTCTTCCTGAGTGAAATGCCCTCTTCTGCTCATCATTTGCATGCCAGCAAAGCACAATGTGCTCTGATCAGGTGCTTTCACTGCTTGAAACTGCAAATTTTGTCAGTGCACCCCAGAAAGCTCCTGAAATCCTTTTGGGTGCTCCTGCTCCCATCCAGAGAGATTTTGGGTGGGTACCTATCATATCAGGGTGCATGGGAAGGGAGAAGCACATTCCTGATTGATGTATTTGGATCCTGGGTGAGAACTAGACAGGGAACTCTGCTGACTTAATATATTTATGGAGAAAAGCCTCTTTATCTGGATCATAAAAAGAGAGACAGAGAAAGGGTTAGTGCCCTCAAACTAAGAATGCTGAAGGATACCACATGTCATTGCTCAGGGGTCAGGTCTCTTGGGGAATTTTGGCAATCCAAAACCTTGAGAGATCTTTGTGGGGCTCAGAATACAGCTGCCACCTTCCCTTTCTAATGGCATGCCTACAAACACCTCTGGTACGGATCTGAAAGGAAGGTGTTGGGTGAAAAGCAAAACAGCCTGGGCTCCACTTACCGCAGAGTGTCAGGGGAGGGCTCGTTCGTCAGACGTGCTGGAGCATCGCTCCTAGATGCCACTGCAAAGCGGCTGCACCTGAGCAGCAGGAACCTCGCCTGGAGGGGATTTGACAGCTGCAGCCTGGCCGGTGCGGAGCTGGGCTGAGCATCGCGGCTCGAATCCTGCCAGCGCGGGGGACAGCAGCAGCTGCGGCCGGCAGCCGCCCTGCTAACCTCTCCCAAGGTCAAATCCCCCCAAGCAGCACGAAGGAGCCTCCGGGGACTCTTAAGACTAACGAAGTGTGAAATTCAGGTCTAAACACATGTACAGGCAACAAGGTGCCTCTTTCACACCCAGTTGTTACCTGGAAATAGGGCACATGGAGTCTCGTAAGGGCACAACCTTCATTTTCCCTCGGCTTGAACCCCCCTCCCCAGCACTGGCAGCTCCCCCTGTGACTTCTCAACCCCTGTGTGTGCAGAGGCAATCGAAGGAGACACGGTCATGTCTCCCTGTGATGGAGTGATCCTCCCTCCAGTAAATAAATGTCCATGTGTGTACTTCTCCCTTGTATCTGAAGAGGAGGTACCCTGTGCTCGGTTCTTTCAATTTGTCATCCTCCTGGACAGAAAACGTGATAGGAAAAGCCTAAAAATTAAAAAGAGACAGAGTGAGAAGCCACACTTTGCACCCTTTTCAGCACAACCCACCCCATTCTTTCCCTTCCTCTGCCTTTTTTAATTTTAAAGCTTCCTCTGAATGTAGGTCCCAGGTCAGCAAGGCATTAAGGCACTCCTGAAGTATCTCGGTCTGAAACCATATCCCACAGCAAGGCCACTTAATCATCTCTTGCATCTTCAACTAAAGACACAGTATTTTATCTGGGATCCAGAGTGTGTCTATAAATATCAGCCCATCTCACAGCCAGGCAAGTGCTCAGTCCATTACAGAAATGGGTAATCTAAATCATGGAGCTGGCTGAGACTCACCCATGGTTAATCTTTATAATAAGAGGGAGCTGGACCAAAATCTGCCTATAGCTGAGAGAGCAGGTCCAGAGGACATATACAATGCAAACACCATGGAAAGTTAATCCTACAAAGGTATCCAGAATAACTTCAGATTCTCTTGCAGTCCTGTGAGGTACCTTCAGACAGATGTACCTTCGTGGATGCACAGTGATGGCTTCTTAGGAAGTCTGCAGGTGAAGGACACTTCTTGAAGGGAGCCATCAGAAGATAAGATGAGCAAAAACCTATTTCTCAGCTCTTTTTCTGATGGAGAGGTTGGATGGGTGACCACAGTGAAGAGAAAGTGAGAGATCTGTTTGCTATTGCACTGCTTCTAGGTCATGGGTGAAGAGCTCATGGAATTCATCTGTCTAGGTACAAAACTTTATAGGATTTCCAACCCTTTGATTTTTTGCCAGCATTTGGTTCCTTTTTGTTATCCTAAATGCATCATTTTTTTTTTTTAAGGCAAAGAGGGCAAACCTGTACAAACATCCCAAAAAAAGCCTTTTGTGGAGTGGAGTGGGCTGTGGTTTGGGCTGGAAGAGGAGCTCTGCCTTCTTCCTCATGTACAGCCTAAGCTCCCTCTGCAAACCTCAGGGCAAATGCTCATCTGGAAAGACTGTTTCCAGGAACATGATGCCATAGGTGACAGTGATGCCAGAGAGGATGTCAGGCCATGGGGTGTGATGCGCTGCTCTGTGTGTTGCTAAGGCTCATTTGATGTGGTTGGGAAGCAAAAGCACTCAAACTCGTTTCTGTTCTATTAGAGGAAGGGGAAAAGGTGGAATAAAATAACTAATTTCAAGACAATTTGCCAGGGATTTTGGATATGATCAAGAGGTCTGCAAAAAGTGGGAACAGTTGCAAAAAATCTAACAGGGAAAAATATCACAAAAGATACTGAACGTCAACAAAGTGTGGTGATTTCAAGCCATTTGGCATGTCTACAGATGGTAAACTGCCCCACTCCCATCTGCCCAGCCCAGAAACTGGTGAGTTTGATGGATTTTTGGTCAAGTCTCAGAGGGATGTTGCTACACAAGTTGATGGCTCCTTGGCAAAGATTTCATCCTGGGGGTTGGCATATACAGGATGTGATCCTCCTCTGTGATCAGCGACCACATGGACCTGGCACAGGCCCTGTTGCTCTTTTTTTGTTCCAAATGTCTCTGGGGCAGTGTGAAGAGAGCAAGGGTGAGCTTCTCAGTTGAAAAGGGACAGGAATCTGCTCGAGAGAGTCCAGCGAAGGGCTGTGAGGATAATTAGGGGAGTGGAGCACTGCCTGATGAGGAGAGGCTGAGAGACCTGGGGCTGCTTAGTCCAGAGAAGAGAAGACTGAGAGGGGATCTAATAAATATTTATAACTATGTGAGGGCTGGGGGTCAGGAGGTGGGGGACAGGCTCTGCTCACTTGCTACCTGGGATAGGACAAGGAGCAATGGATGGAAGCTGCAGCACAGGAGGTTCCAGCTCAACACAAGGGGGAACTTCTTTACTGCAAGGGTCCCAGAGCCCTGGAACAGGCTCCTCAAGAGGTTGTGGAGTTTCCTTCTCTGGAGACTTTCAAGATCCATCTGGATGTGTTCCTGTGTGCCCTGAGCTAGATTGTCTGGTCCTGCTCTGGCAGAGGGGTTGGACTGGATGATCTCTTTGGGTCCCTTCCAACCCCTGACATCCTGTGATCCTGTGATCCCGTGGGAAAGGTCCCCTTCCTGTGGGACAGAGAGCACCAAAGTCCCTCCAGCCAGGCAGATAAATTTCAAACCCACCACGTGAAGGCAGCCACATCCCATAAAGTGCTGGCTACTCTTAGAAGCAAAATGGAGATTTCTCCTGCTAATTATAAAAATGGCAAGCAAAGCCCTGCACGGTATGATGATTTCTTACATTAAACAAATTTTATGGCAGAGAAGACTTTTAGTGGCACTATTTGCAGACCTGGCCTTTCGCCAGCTCGCTGTCATTAAATCTGCCGATCTTAAGTATCAGCTGCACTTATTCAAAGGGGCTATAAATAAACCCCTGAAGCCTATTAAAGGAGCCAGCTTCCTTGAGCTGTTTGTCAAGCCCCTGGACAGATTGACATGGCCAGAGTTGGGGTGACTCTGGTTGGTGCCGAGCATGGGCAGCACATCTTGGGAGGGGTCTTCAGGCGCTCACAGATTTATCTTCCACACTGCNTTGGCATGTCTACAGATGGTAAACTGCCCCACTCCCATCTGCCCAGCCCAGAAACTGGTGAGTTTGATGGATTTTTGGTCAAGTCTCAGAGGGATGTTGCTACACAAGTTGATGGCTCCTTGGCAAAGATTTCATCCTGGGGGTTGGCATATACAGGATGTGATCCTCCTCTGTGATCAGCGACCACATGGACCTGGCACAGGCCCTGTTGCTCTTTTTTTGTTCCAAATGTCTCTGGGGCAGTGTGAAGAGAGCAAGGGTGAGCTTCTCAGTTGAAAAGGGACAGGAATCTGCTCGAGAGAGTCCAGCGAAGGGCTGTGAGGATAATTAGGGGAGTGGAGCACTGCCTGATGAGGAGAGGCTGAGAGACCTGGGGCTGCTTAGTCCAGAGAAGAGAAGACTGAGAGGGGATCTAA